>VNJR01007341.1:0-27614 GCA_008042585.1 Drosophila punjabiensis
TCTCCTTTATATATGTTTGAATATATATTTTTTTATTGCACCATAAATAATGTGAAAAGCGGGAGCCTGGCAACGAAGAAATTGAAATTAAATTGCCTTTCGTTCGACTGAAGGAATCCGAGATGCCGGCAGCCCGGCTGCATAGAACCATATTCCTTCTATATATATATATATATATATAGATAGAGAGAGTACTCCCCAGTATATATGTATATTTTTATTCCATTCCAGTCCGTTCTATTTCATCTGATGTTTTATTTCGCACTCTGCAAATAATCGATTGTCAGTCAGCGCCAACTGTCCGTTTGACTCTCAATTGGAATGTTAGCTAAAGTATGAGCAGCTGCTTCAATATTGCGCATAGCATTTCAAATTTCCACACACACTCTGAGAAAATGCCAGGAAAATCACAAAAGTGTGAGAGAGAGAGCCATGAAGGTGATCAAATAACAATTATTGTATTTAAACTCAACTTGCCAGTCAGTTGGCAGTTAATTAATGGCAGAACATTTGACCTCGTTTGACTTCAGGCTAGATTCCCAATATTGTTTGTGAATTTCATGGGCTTATGTGAATGTTTATTGTATAAATAATAAATCAATAATATATTTATAGAAGGTAATAAGGGAATTAGGGCAGAAGCAGGCTTACAGTCTTAGAATTGTAGCAGTTTCCATTTAAGAAACTTAATTAGTTCATCTTCTTAGCTCACCACTTTGAGTGTTTAAAGAGATATTTTTTAAAATATTATACGAATTTTTAATTTATTTGATTTCTTTTTAATTAAACCTTTAAAAATGCACCCTTTTTCCTCTGTGCTTTTCCAGCAAAGCAATATGGGTTCGATTGGGTGTGCCGATGGAATTCCTTGCGATTGACTTGGCCTGTCGTTTTATTGATTGATTTGCAGTGCCCACAGCGGAGCTGACAATCAGCTTCCCCCTTATTTCCTTACCCTCCTGGCTCCTTCGTGGGAGCAACAGCTCCTGACTCCTTCGAGCCGGGCCCACGCTGCGTATGCGTAATATTGTTATGCCACATCCTTGCACGCAGCGTTGGAAAAGTTTGCTCAAGAAATTCAAGCGTTGATCAAGTGTACATTTTAATGAAGCCAGCATATAAACATATAAATATGTATAAATACAGAAGAAGAAGGAAAAAAAAAGACCCCATTGCATGCCAATTTCCGTAGTAAAATATGAGAAATAATATGGAAGTTGAGGGAAAGTTTTTTCATTAAAACTCTCGAGATGCGGGGAGAAGCCCAGCTGGGCTAAGTGAGTGCAAAATGTTATTTTATTGTCAACAAGCAAAGTTGCCCCAAAAAAAGCACTCCAAAGACGTCGACGAAAGCCAGGCGCCGGAGGAGTTGTCGTAGCTGATGTCAAAATTTATTTAATATGCAGCATAAACAAAGCAACAAGGACACGACACGCTCGTAAACTCATTTGCCTGCGAAAACAAGTGTTGTTCCCCGACAATTTTTTAATTCGACCTCCAGGACCCGTTTCTCTCTCTGGCTTTCTCTCTTATGAAATATAAATATTTTTTTGTGCTTTATAGACCCCAGACTTTGGGCTTGGACAACCCGCAACAACAACTTTTTTCATTAATTTGCGAGTATCTCTCTTCTTTGAGGAGTGGTGACGTGGGGCGATTAGTCCTTCTCGACAAAAGTCAATAAAAGTGTTGTTTTAACTTTTGGCACTTCTTCCCCATCGTCCTCGTCGTCGTCGTTGTCTGGCTGTCATTATCCACTTGGGGCAGCATCTGGGGAAATTTTCATAATTTTCGGCGATAAAATTGAATTGATTAATAAAATATGAGGCGGCGGTGACAGGAAGAGGAAGTTTTGGGCAGAGATCAAGATAATAATTTGTTAGTATTTGCTTTTAATATAAGGTTAACCCGGTTATGAAGTGTAAATAGAGATGTTTTTATAGAGTTAGCTAATAAATAAAAAAAAAAATAGGTTAACAACTCATATTTATGATAAAAAAAGCATGGTATTTGTAACCAGCATTACTTTGTTTGAATTTAAACAGCTCTGTTCTCTTTTATTTATCTAAAAATTATCTATTTCTATTTACAAAAACTTTTACAAATTTTCCATTTTGTTTAAAACTCCTGTAAATGTAAATTTTTGTTTTAATAATTGCCCAACTTTGTTATGATTTAAGCTCATGGCAACTCAAACATTAAAACTATCCTTTGCTTACACAGAGATAATTGCTGTGAAGCTTGTTTTTTCCCCTCTTTTTTTGTACGAAAACTTTTGTTATGACATATTTTTTTAATAACATTTCCGCGCAAAAGTTAAACACACTTAATATTTTCGCAGCTGCTGGGGATCCCATCAACGTTTATGAAAACATTTCGCAGCTTGGCAGCAGTGGTTAACATGCAAATTGCTATCTATCTTGCCAAACTGGTTAAAGATGCTTGTTCCGGGGCTCATCTTGAATTCTGGCTACCCAAGAACCCATTATTCAGCCCGGAACCGAGCTAAAACCAAAGCTCGGGCATGGGGAAAGCCAGGAAAAACAAGCAAAGTCATCCATATGCATGATGCATGTCGGTAATGGCATTTCCAAGCCAACGACAAGTTGCTTAAAAAATCATCAAAAAATTTCGCGTTAAGTGCTGGAGGTTTGTGCATCCTTCGGCTCCTCATCCTCATCCTCGTTCTGTTCCTCCCTCTCCGCCACATCCGCATCCATATCCAGATTCGCAGTCACATCCATATATACTCATCCCCGCACACGTTCACATCTGTCATGCTCTTTGCAGCAGTTGCGGTTAGAGATAGTGCTCGAAAAAAAAAGGAAAACTATTTTTAAATAAAAAAAAATGTGGGGAAAATGGGAAAAAGGGACCAAAACGGAACTAAAACCGCAGAGACTTGGGCTGGCGAAAAATTCGCCTTAAAGCTTGAACTCAATATGTGCATAACTTTCGCTTTCCGGTGACAGAGGCCTCCTCCATCGCTCCACCTTTGTCCCGAGCAATCTGTGACCCAAATCCTAAAGACCGTCGCCTTAAAGCCTAAAACAAACTGTGTCAGTTGGCAGCCCAGCCCAGTGGAGGAGCCTCCACTGCTGTACTCGTACTCCTCCACTTGACTTTTATTTCCCCCCCGTCCCCCGTACCCGCCATATCCTTTGCTCCGCTCGCATCAAAAAGCAAATATTGGCACTTGCCGCAATAACCAGGTAAGCTCAGGCTGAGTTCCCCTCTATCACCGGCTGGAAAATGGGTCAAACTACACCTACACTTGGTCAAAGAGAAATAGCAGCGAATACTCTGATTTAAATGGGAATTTCTGTGGGCTTTAAGGATTAAACTAAGCCTATATTTTATAGAGTTTAACGTTTTCTTTTACAATTTTTTTTTACTTTTAATAATAGCTTATAATTCTACTAATTTTCCCTATTTTCTTGATCACATTTGTTAACTGAAAAATCCATGGCAAGCAGGCAGCCATAGTTATGGCCCGACTAGAGGAAAATTAGAAGCAAACTTTGAGCCATTGTAATTGCGTCACAGATGCGGCGGCTTTAACCCTTCGATGGGTAGTGAGGGAGCATCTCTCCCAGATTGCCATGGGTTAAACTATGGCCTGGCTCTGCAATTGTAATGGGCTTTAAGTGAGGGAAGCGGGGCGTGGCTTGTCGCGCTTGAATTAACAAATTAATGCAAATGCTTTCGGAAAACACATTCGCCCGGGAAGAAGACGATGACGATGATGTCTCGACTTGTGCTTAATGCAATGAATATTTATGAGGCTGCTCTCTACGAATGTTTTTGTGAAGTCACCGCTGGCTCTTCTTGTTTTTGCATCATCTTGTTGGCTGCATTTCGATTTCACGCCGTAATTTAATTGCAGTGCAGTGCAGGAGCAGGATAACAACATCCGTTTCCTGCCTGCCGCGACATCCCGTCAAGTGCGGCAATCGCATTAGAATGCGCAGCGGACCTGTCCTGTCCCGTCCTGTCCTGTGCTGATGGATGATGGTTCTGGCAGCTGCTCCAGGCCCCCGTCAGTCCGGACTCCGGACTCGTGACTCCGTACTCCAGACTCCGTCTAACACAATGCCCGCCCGGGGCGCGACTCCTGCTTACTGCACTCATTTAATTGCATTATGCCGCAGGTTGTCGCATTGCCCTGAAAGTACCGAGCGGAGTCCTGGCAGCTCCACTCCAAAAGACACTGCATTAATTTGCATGTGAAAAACTGCATTTTACCCAGAAGCAGCACCAGCACCAGCACCAGCAGCAGCAGCAGCAAGCTCGCTGAATGTTTTTGTTATTTTTTAATAGCTGCTCCCTGTTTTCGCTCAGAGTTAATGAAGTCAACAAGCTGCGGCTGGGGGGAGCTTCGGGTCAAAGGTGGTTCAGGAACAAAACAATGAACATTTAACAGGCAGGCAATGCATGTCCTTTGGTAGGTATGAGATGGGAAAGGGAATTTACAAGATTATGTTTAGCATTTTTCTATGGCTTGTCAACATTTAAAATCATTTCCATAACATGTTCTTGGTGTATTTAAGAAAAGGATTATGCTATATAGTCTGAAATTTCATATTTTATTTATTGTAACTAGCTAAAAATTAAAAATGAAATTGATACAAAAAAATATTAAAATATACAAAGCATTCGAAATTACTTTAAAAAAAAAGAAAGGGTTTTTTAAGTTGGATTTTGTCACATTACTTTCTATCTTTAAAACTTAACTTATAATACAAAAAATTTATAAAGCATTCGAAATTACTTTTATACAAAAGAACGGTTTTTAAGTTGAACTTTTTTACATTACTTTAAAACTTAATTCATCTTTTTTTAAGTAAGACAAAATAATTAAAAATAATATTTAAAATGCTCTTTTCGCTCTTCGTAAATAAATAAATTAATTTCCTTCTCCTTCTTCTTTTATAATAATAAATTCCTTTCAATTGTATAAACTTCTGAGGAAATAATTACATCAAGTTTTAAATGTTAAAAAAATTCAGATATGAAGTCAAAAAATTGAAGAACTTTTAATAAGTTAGTTAAGCCCGTTAAGACAATGCAAAATTAAATATTAAATATAAATCATATGACAATTGAATACCAATTTTTGTACCCTTTCTTCTTTCTCCTTTAAAAAGTTAGTTACTAAATCTGTCCTCTCTCCTTTAAGTCCCCTTAAATCTAAAACAATTGCACTTGCTTGGATCGGGCAGTCGTAGCTCCAGGTCCAGTTCCTGGCAGCACTCGGACATGCCATACCTGCTGCTCGCCGGATGGCATCTGTCCAGCCAAGAGATATAGGCCTGAGGGCCAAACAGCCGGATAATGTGACGCAGGTCGCGATGGGCACTGGCGGCCGCCTCATTGTTGCGATACTCGAAGATATAGAAGAATCGCATCGGTCGGTGCTCGAACACGCGCATCATGATGAACGGCGACAGTTTGCGCATTTCGTGGTAGACCTGGACGGGATTGAAGGTCTTCACCCGTTCCAGCAGCAGTTCCCGGGCATTGATTGAATTAAACACGCGAATGTCCAAGCGCTTCTTTTGGAATCTCTGCGGCAAACTAAAGTTTTCACAATTAAATATTATTTTTTTTAGGGGATTTCAAATCAAAATACTTACAGCTGCAGGGCCTTGTTCTTGATGTTCTCATCGATATACTGGAGATAGGCAAAGCCGCGGCTTCCTCCACAAAAGTTGATCTTGTAGCGCAGGGCATAGATCTCGCCCAGAGCGCTGGCAATCTTTATAATCATTTCCGGCGTAACGTCCTTGGGTATGTACTTGAGATAAAGCTAAAAAGAAAATAAAAACAAACTAACCTCAATGCAATGAAAGGTTGCAAGATATAGTAACTCCATGAAAACCTACCTCACCGGCTCCCAGTTCCAATGAATGCTGCAGATCCTTGGCCAGCACCTGGCGCGTGGTAATATAAATGGTTCCATTTACCTGGCTTTTGTGGTACTTGCTCTCGAAATCCATTTCCAGCGCAGAAATAAATCCCAAGCAAGCGACGCGTGCGCAGAAGAAAAGCTCAGATTAGTGTGGCCAGACTAAAGCACAAATATCGATTGCTCAGAAATTATACCAAAAAGCATAATACACAATTGAATAATTGTATCTTTACAAATTATGTCAAGCTATATTTTAGTAATACATCTCTGGAAAATCTGTCTGAAAATATAGCAGTAGTTCTTATATCTTATCTATACGTAAAAAAATAAAATCCTTTTAAAAATATAACCTTTCGAGGAGTAATTTTCATATTTCGAAACTATTTTTATACCAAATTGTGAACTCTGGTTGCCCTGCAACTGCTGTATTCTATTATTGCAAGGTATGTTTATGGCATTATGACTTTTAGTTTGCTTTGCATGTCGGTCATTTCTTTGCTTTTTGCTTTGTTCTGACAGCCTGCGCGTGCTTCTTTCTAGCTCATGTTTAACAATATAAATTTATGCGGGCGCGCTTGCAACTTTTGCACAGCTCGTCGTCGCTTGCCACAAGCCGCAGCACCTAGTACGTATCGCTCTTGTTGTTGTCGTCGTCGTTGCGGTTTAACCCACCGGAGACCGGTGGGGCACCATCCCCCATTAACCCCTCCCAAGTGGGCGTCAGGGGCCATCTTGATGGAGATGGAGCTGCCTGGCGGGGGAAATGCGGGAGGTTGCGGTGCACTCAAGTGCCTTCTGCCACCGCTGCCGCTGCTTCATTTTCCTAATTTATACGCGCGCTGTGCTAATGAAAATTTACGTGGCAGCGCAACCGCACACTGAGCGGCTGCTGTTGCTAATGCACGTTAAATAAAAATTAGTAAATAAAATTTAAATATTAAAAATTAAGAGATCTATTAAATCGTTAAGGATATTCTTAAGTTGCTCTAAGATATAAGCCCATAAAGTGTCTCTTAACTCTTTTATACCAAATTGCCCTCCTAAAAGTCTTAATTTAAGGCTAAATTTTTAATTCAAGTGTACTCCACCCTCTTGTGCTTATTACCAGAGTTATGCCCAACACTCAAGGCATCACCAAGATGTCCTGCAGCTCCACTTTCCGCCCCACACTCTCCCCGTGACAGCGCCCACTCTCTTTTCTAATCTCTGGCAGCAGCAGCAGCAGGCTCATTTTATCCACTTTTCTTTGGCAATAAAATTATTCGTTTTCTTTTTTTATTTTTAGAAAAATATATACTTATGTATGTGCAAAGACTGAAAATGACAGAACCAAGCGAAGCATGGCTAGATTGGCACTTCAATTCCCAGCTGCTCACCTACATGGAGGAGGACTTGCCGGCGGCCTGTCTCTCGGATCGCGTGATCATGGCCAAATGGTTGATAGTGTTCAGGGCAGCGCCAGCCAGCCAGAAGATGGCCCGGAACAGTTTGATGCTCCTCATGCACGGCCACCTGGAGGACTTTGGCTTTCTCAGGACCCCATTTACGGACGTCAATAACTGCAATAGAGATCTGAATCAGGTCATCAACGGTTACCATGGAATTTCTTTACTTAAGCCGCTGAAGAACCGCAGATTCAAGGGCAACGACCCAGAGAACATGGGACCACAGCGCGTGGCGGGCGGAAGAGCTGCCTATCGTTCCAGATCCCTCAAAAGGATTCCGAAACTTGATCCCATTACAGAGGTCTCTGAACCCTCCAGCGCCTATTCCAGCGAAGTGTTTGAAGGAAATATCCCAAGGAGTCCTTTGGTGCCTGCAGGCACTTATGTAAGGCAGAGAGTCCAGGCCATCGAAAAGGAGTTGGCCATGAACAGGACTTCTCCATTGCGAGACTATTCCACGCCACGAAGGAACACCCAGAATAATGTCGAGGCATCTTCCCCATTTGGAGATATCAATCGGGTATCTCAGGATCCTTATGGCCCAAAAGGGAAGCCGGAAGTTGGCTCTCCCGAAAACTGCACCCATCAGAGCTACCAAAATGAAGCCGACGCATTTTCCCCTAATCATTCCCAGAGAATGAAGCTGCGGAGTGGCCCTCCCAAAGCTGTAAGGAAGCTAACGCCTCCATTGCAAGTGCAATCCACTCAGAGCCTTCGAAAGTTTACCCAAAACTACTGCAATGATACTGTCGCATCCTCCCCTCATCGGGATTTCCATTCACACAGATGGAAGCCTTCTAATTGTTGCACGAGTGTTGTACAAAATCTAAAAGACTGCTTCCAGGAAGTATCTGAACGCTTGAAGGATCCATCCAAGACCGAAAAACCCGTTTTGGGTAGAATCAGGGCCACGGCATCACCGTCTGTGTGTCCTAAAAAGGCTTCCCACAGATACAAGAGCTCAAGTGAAGATGTCCTCATTTCGAAGACCCGACACGAGGGCGGCCAGTCCTTTCCCATAAGCTACCATCGGGACAGGACTGTAATGGATTTGCTGAGGCGTCAGGCGGAGTTGCGACGCCAATGCCTGGAGTATTACAACTATGATGGTACTCTCAAGGATGACAAGGAATTGCCGACTCCGACCTCTGTGCCAGAAAGCAAACTCGAAGGGTTCTATATTGGCGCCTGCCGCGCCATGGAACGAATAAAAAAATGGCGCGGAAAGCCGAATCAGTTGAAGTTTTTCAGGACCATCTTTCGTGAAATTGGCCTCGAGTCCGATATTACCGGACGAGTAAAAGCTCTGGATCGTCGCTTCGAGCAGGTGGCTCTCCAGTGGCTGCGCAGCAAGAGGCGTCGTCTTCCCATCGGCAGCAACGTGGGCCAAGAGCCTAGGAGTTTGAAGGAGCTGCTTGAAAAGCAGAAAGCCGCCAAGACGGAGTATATGGCTCATGTGGCCAAAATCGGAAAGCTATGCGAAACCCATTGTCGCGGTGTTGTACCTACCGATGTCCTGGAGAAGATGTTCCGTTGTCTGGACAGGGAGTACAAAGCGGCAAAGGGCGTTGTGAAGGGATTGGAGCGTTATATGGAGGACACGTTCTAGATGACATAGAGCGTGCACTACTTGTTACAAAATTAACATCGCCAACCGCTGCTCATTAATTAATTTAAATACCAACTAACGCTTTGTTAAATTACAAACTAGCGAGCGAGAGTGGAGAGGGCACAGTAAGGGGAATCGGAAGAGAGCAGCTGGTGGCCGCCAAGGGGTCCCGAGCCGAGGATGACTACACAATAAACAAACAATATACTCGTAAACAGCAGCCATTTTTTAATTATGCACTCTTTCCGCTGCAGCTTTGCGACAAAACCAAAAGCTGAGCTGAGGTGAACAGAGCTGGCGACAGATAGACGACAAGAATACCTCTTTTAATAATAAAAAACAAAGTACAGAATGCTTTAAAGTTTTATTTTTAATTTCTTACAGTATTTTTAGTACTTGGATAGATAATACATAAAAATAGATTACACTTCATCTGATTCTTTATGTAGTTTTATGTTTAATTCCTCACAGTTTTAATAGTACATGGAGTGATATTAAAAAATAATAGCTGACACTTCTGCTTTATATTTTATGTAGTTTTATGTTCATAATCGTACAGGATTAGTAGTACTTGGATAGATAATGGATAATAATATATGACACTTCTACTTTATTATTCTGTATGTAGTTTTATGTTTAATTTTTGTTTACAATATTAATAGTTCTTGGATAGATAATAGATGAAACTTCTCCTGCTTCTTCACTTTTTATGTAAATTTATGTTTAATTTCGTACAGTATTAATAGTTCTTGGATAGATAATAAATAATAATAGATGACACTTCTACTTCATTTTTCTTTATGTAGTTTTATGTTCTTGGATAGATAATAGATGACACTTCTCCTGCTTCTTTATTTCTTTTGCAATAAACTTACAGTAGTATATTGTGCAAAATCACGGGCAATTTCTGGAAGTTCCTGCAGTATACCACGCCATAGCCCATGACTATCCATCGAAGCTATTGTGTTAAGATTCTTGAGAGTTGCCAGACACTGCTGGACATCTCCGAGGCTCATGCATTCCAGCATGTTGTGGCCCTCGCTGAGAACGGACTCGAGTCTGCCGCTATTAAGTTGCATTATCAATTCGGGCATTAAATGAATTAATTGAGAAAGATCCGCATCTCCATTATAGATGGCATGACGAAGCATGAAGCTTTTTAGCATATATACTCACAAATTGGGGTACTCCCTTGCGCACCTTGCATGGAAAGTCATGAGAACGTTCAGAAATAAAATGCAGTTGGGAAATTGAGTGAGTGCTCGGGTTATCCAAAACGGGGCGTAGACCGTGAAGGCACGAGTGTCCGTGTTAACCTGACTCTGCCAGGGAACGGCGAACCAAGGAAAATTGTCGAGCACCGAGGCAGGCACTGGGGGCCCAGCCAGGGGCCACTGCGAGGCCTGGAACTCGAACACCGGCATAATATTTATATTGACGGTGACCAACTCGGACTTGGCCTCAATGATTTGGCAATGTCCGTGTCTTTCGTGGAGACTGCAGACTCCAACCTATCGGAGGCGTTGCTAGTAAGACGTCCAACTTGCTATTCATATACTGTTGGACACAGTTGTTGCTGATATAACCATCAAAAATAAAAAATCCTGGTTTGTGCCTGGAACGTTGAGTGCTTTCAAGTAGATCAGCCCATTGTTGCTCCGTATTGGCTGAATATTGGGGAAATCGAGCTTTAAAGGCAAATCCAGCTCAACATAGTAGGTACTCCAACTTGCTATTCATATACTGTTGGACACAGTTGTTGCTGATATAACCATCAAAAATAAAAAATCCTGGTTTGTGCCTGGAACGTTGAGTGCTTTCAAGTAGATCAGCCCATTGTTGCTCCGTATTGGCTGAATATTGGGGAAATCGAGCTTTAAAGGCAAATCCAGCTCAACATAGTAGGTACTCCAACTTGCTATTCATATACTGTTGGACACAGTTGTTGCTGATATAACCATCAAAAATAAAAAATCCTGGTTTGTGCCTGGAACGTTGAGTGCTTTCAAGTAGATCAGCCCATTGTTGCTCCGTATTGGCTGAATATTGGGGAAATCGAGCTTTAAAGGCAAATCCAGCTCAACATAGTAGGTACTCCAACTTGCTATTCATATACTGTTGGACACAGTTGTTGCTGATATAACCATCAAAAATAAAAAATCCTGGTTTGTGCCTGGAACGTTGAGTGCTTTCAAGTAGATCAGCCCATTGTTGCTCCGTATTGGCTGAATATTGGGGAAATCGAGCTTTAAAGGCAAATCCAGCTCAACATAGTAGGTACTCGGTAGCTCAATGAACACTAAAAGGAATAAGGAGAAAATATTAATGCCGTAATGCTTGATTTAGCACAACGTATTACAGTTTAAATCCTTATATTTCGTCTTCTGGAATCCATCGAGCGTCAGTTTATCAGTAATATTATTTAATATCGACTTGACATCCCTAATCGAGCACAACGACCCTAGGGTTCGGGTGGGATCCGATAAACACATGCTCGACAGGAGGCTTTTTAGTCCATATACATCACCAGACTCCATTTTTTTTTTAAGAAAAAAGAAAGAAACCAACAAGAAATGCTCAATTGATAGAACGGAAGTAGAACTCGAAACTAGGGGTGACATACGAATCGATTGTTTATCGATAACTTTGAAGTTTTCCACTGTTTTGTGCACACACTGATGTTGCATTAAGACGTCTTCACAATTAGAAGTGTAAATGTTGCGTTTAATATGTTTACCTTAAGGAAAACTTTTAATGTATGTAATCTTTCAACTTTATATTATTGTATTGATTTCTATCTTTTTTTATTTTAAATACATTAAATTGTATTACTACACTTTACAACGTATATTCCCTCATTATCCCTTGCTTATCCAGGGTAGTAATAACAACGCGAAATACAAGAAAAATGGCTGCCAGCTGCGACTATTTGCCATTTTGTAAGCAAGCTGGGAATTAGCAGCGAAAACAAGTAGACAAAAAAAGGAAAAATTCTATGGAGAAAGCAATGAAAAACTGTCGCTAAAAGCAGTTTTCCCAAGTACTTTCCATTGAGTTGACTGGGCGTGGTCAAGCGGAGTTGGTTTCCCCCCGAACTCCAACGATGGTCAGTGAACTTGGAGCCAACCCAGAGTCCGGCTTACCTACACACATTATTATAGAGCAGACATCTATATATTCTTTGCAGTATATATATTCATATAAACATAGTTATAGGTAGGGCATAAGTGATGGCTTCATCGGGTTCTCGGTTCGGGGCAGAATTTATGTTCTATATTCGGAAATTTGCATAGAACGCTTGTCTGCGTCCGCATTAATTAATTATTTATAGCTTGCGAATCAAGTTGTCCCGCCCCCTCTTTGGCCTTGTCTACTCAGTTGCAAATTTTACTGGCTGTGTCCTAGACTCTTCGAAAGGCTTTAAGCAAGACGTCACCATCACCCGTTGGGGTCTTATCTAACAAAATTGATCGCTAAATATGGATCTGACTACCCTCCTCCTTCCCACAGTATATATCCCCGATTCCCAAGCTAATGTGCATGGCAGGCACGCACACGTAATTATAATTTTTACAACGTCTAAATAAACGCAAATATTTTATGCAAACAGGCTAGTGTCGGGGAGTGGTGGGGCGGAGAGTGAGCCTCTAGAAGTATATAGTTTGGTATATAGCAGTACTGAGTCAGGTAGGGCGGTTGCTGCTACCTGTAATAATAATTGACAGTCCAAAGAAGGTAGCGCGACATTCGCTGGCAGCCATTAATTGTAGTAAAACAAAGGGTATCAGTCTGCCAGTTGAATAGGCCAGCGTTTCGGCCAACTCAGTGACGCAGACGGAAATTGAGCTTTAAATGGAAAGAACAAAGTAAGAGAAGTTTCGTCATAGAAAAGGAAGGAGGGTGACTCAATTGTTGTAAGAATTATGAACAATGGGGAATAATGATAAGCTTTACTATAAAATTTTAATTATCACGCAAAATTAATACTTAAAATCAGTAAATTATGATAAGCCTTAATATACAATTTTATTTATCACGCAAAATTAATAATTAAAATCAGTAAAATTGTAGCTTTAAATGTTTATTAAAATTTTTATCTGTCTAGTTGTTAAGTTCAAAATTGGTAAATGTATTGTAAAACTGCTTTAGTTAAAAATAAATAAATTTAAAGTAAGGGTAAACATTTAGTAATCCAGTAACCAATAAACTATAAGATTAAAATGTAATTAAATTAGTTTTGAAGATGCTTTGTTTGAGAAATTCACACCAGACTTAGTTATACAAAATTATTAGGATGCTTCCTTAAATTTCTGAAACACTTTATTAAATATATTCGTTAAGAATGCTTAAATCAAGCTTAAAAATATATTTAATATTTCTAAATTGAAAAATGAAGCTCATCTTTTGTCAAACCAATTATTTTACCAAATTACCCACGACTTTATTAACTTTTAATGAACTCATGACTTGTATTTTTATGACCCACAGAGTATGCATTATTTCATCAACCGAAATCTTTTACTGCCGCCCGTCTTTATATTTATTCTTTCTCAACAATTTCAAATGGCATTAAGAATATAATTTATGCCGCTCAGCGCGCTCACAGGTCTAGCAATATTAATGATGGGCCCCCTAACTTCTCCGGCTCTCTCCCGGATTCTCCGTGATGCTCTTCGGGGTCCGCTGGAAAGGCTATAAATATGATTGACTCGCCGGACCGAAGGGGCAGTAAAAATTTTGAATTTCAGACGCCAAGTCGGCCAAGAAGTCCTGGTGTAATCGAACGAGAGGAGCCATGTTGGTCAAGGTTTTAGTGGTGAGTAGAGGCGAGGACGACACGCATGGATATATGTATATGTAGCTATATGGATATCACAAACGTATCAATAATCCTGCCAGCTCGCATTGCTCGCGTCCTTGGGTGTCGTCCAGGCGAAGCCCCAGCTGCTGGTCACGGCGCCCGTGAGCTATGCCACCGCCACCGGATTGGGTGGCGCTGCCTGGCTGGGACACGCCTCCGCCTACTATCCGGCGTATGCCAGCTATGGCTATCCGGCCTACGCGGCGTATGCGTATGCACCGGTTTATGGCGCATACGCCACGTATCCCTACTATCCATATCTCAGGCGATGAGACGCTGGCACGCGTTCCTCCATCGGAAATGGAAATTTTGCCCGAGAACGCAATATTCCATTAATCACGCTCGGTGTGTGCTTTTGTGTGTGCGAGTGTGTAGTTTGATTTAAGAAATTTAACTGTTTCAGTGTTTTGTTTTCTTGTTAGAACACTTTTTGTATTTTGGTTAATCCTAAATCGTAAATAAAGGCAAGCTAAGCTTGAAAAAGAGTGCTCAGAATGCGTATGTGAATAAAATAAGTTCATAAATTATTTAAGAATAGTTTTGATTTAATTTCTAACATTCTTTTCTCTTTTTCTTTAAGGTTTCTCCCTTAACTTCCATTTAAATTCCTTTCTAAGAATGCTCGTTGTTTGTTTACCATCAAAAAAGAAAGCATATTATTTTACATTCTTCCTTTTCAAATCCAATAATTGTTTATTAAAAGTTCCCAGAAGAAGCCACTTTGGCGAAGCAATCCAAGTTTCTCTCCTACCGAAATCGGAATAATGCAAATCCTGTATTTATTTTTGCGCTGCTTGTGTTTTGTTTGTGCTCGGAATAATCCTGCTCCTGTTCCTGTAATGTTTTATTTTCCTCTGCGCTCTTGATTCAATTTTGGCGCCTGAAATCAAAGCGGCAAAACACTCCTCGGCCGCATAAATACATAAAATGATAAACAAATCAATAAATGGCAAAAGGCATCATCTACCTGGGTTTCTGTGGGATTTTCCATTTGGGGTTTTCCTTTTTCTCCTGCTCAAATTTGCTTACATCTGCGCATATTTTCACTTGCACGTCTTCGGCTGGGAATAGCAGTCGAGGGGGAGGAGTTGGAAGAGGAGTTGTGCGGCTGAAGGACGAAGGATGTCTGTGAGTATCCTGGTAACCCGCTACTGATTTACCTTACGTGTATAAATCTTTTATTCATGTAATCCATTTGAAAAACACGTTTGCACATGATTGTGTTCGTTTCGTTTCGGAAAAAAGAGCGAATATCTCCGCCAGCAGCATATATGTGAGTTTGTGTGTGTCTGTACAGAGTACACACACACACAAACATGAGGTGTGAGTGTGTTCTTGATTTGAAAAATCGTCAAAATTATATAAAGTGAATACAAATTTCATTTGCTCGGTTTTATTGCTTCGCCAGTTGCCAGACAAACATTGGTTGCCAATCGCTACCACAGTGCCGGCAATCAAAATAGTTGCTCTTTGGCTTTGACTCTGTCTGGGATTTAACCAAGTGTAAATTAATTTGGTTTTATTTAATTGAAGGGATTGAATTTGATAACATTCTGGGGTTAAAAACTCCTTAAACGAAGGATTTCATGAGGATAAATAAGGAGAAAAAGGCTACTACCCAGCTAACCTTTGACTTTTCCTATCAAAAAACTTTCCCAACGTCCCTGTAATTTATTTTATACATTTAAATATTTAAAGTAAATTATTCTTCTTAACACAAAATTTTTTTTATTGCAAAATTCCCTTAAACTTTTCCCTCATTTATCAAACAAAATCCTTTCACTTTACCTTTCCTGCCTGCTTATCTCATATTTTGGTCTTCCGACAACTTTTGGCCAACAAAAATATGCAAAAAATAAAAAAAAGAAAAGAAAGGACAAACGGTTGACAAAACCCGATAGGAGGACGACAACAAGTAAGTAATATTCAACGCGGAAAGGCAAAAAGTTGACGGCGCTCAACGCAGTTTTATTGAATAAAAGGTCATTAAATTTGGACGCTATCTGTTGCGAGAACTTGTGAAAATGGAGCAGCCGGAGCGAGCATTTTCCCCGCCGTCGCCTTGGATTTTTACTAGCCTTTTCCGCTTAGGTAGCAAACTTTACAACTACTTGGCATTTACCACCTGGAGCAGGGACGGGGGGCGGCGGCGATGCCAAAGTTATGATAAGGAGCAGCAGGAGACCACACCAATGCCGGGAGGGCCGGAGCTGGCGGCTCCTCCACGCGGGCCTTTCAACGCGCAGGACAAAGTCAAGCAGAAAACTTGACTGGAGGAGCCAGCCGCTGGCGGAGCGGACAAGGACGAGGGGCAAACGCGCAGGAAACGCGCTGAAAGGAAGCATATTTCATATAGAAAAGAAATCCTTTTAAATGGAAAGTTTAATCCCAGCCAAGGCAGGGGCGCTCCAAGCTTGCTTGCTGCTAGGTGCCGATGTGGCAGAGGGAAATCGGGGCAAAAAAATTATAAAAAAAAAAAATAAAAACTAGGAAAAGGGGACTCTCCAGATGCCCGGCTTTCGATAAGAACTAAGCTGAACTGAACCGAGTGGAAAAAGCAGAGTACAAATTGCTCCCCAGCAACGCTCAAAGCCAAAGGAGTTCATTTTGTAGCGGCAAATCGTAGAGTTGGGGAGCAGCACCGCAAAGAAAACTGGTATTAAATATAAGTTATGCTCAGGCACTCTTCTTGGTAAAATATCATAAATAAATATATAGAGCTAGGGGAGGTTGATTACCAGTTTGTTTTTTTTTTTTTTGTTTAACCATCAAGAGTATTTATCTTTATTAATCCAATCTTAAGGAATCTTAACACCAAGTTATTTAGGGATTTTCTCCCTAATACATTCAGAACTTTATATTATTTTGAAAATTGTTAAATAAAGTAGAAAATTCTTGATATATATCTTAGGGAAACCCTTTAATTTTCCCAGTGTCAACACTTTCATAAAGAAAAGAAAATCACTTGCTTGATATGTACAACTCTTTATTTACACAGATTGGTCAAGATGGAAGCCAGGAAAGATAAAGCCTGTTTACTTCTTCAGCAGAACGGGGGCAGCGGCGGCGGCAATGGGGGCGGTGTAGGCAGCTGCCACAGGAGCGGCAATGGGAGCGGCCAACGGGGCGGCTGCATAACGTGCAATGGGGGCGGTGTAAGCGGCAGCATAGGGAGCAGCGAAGGGAGCAGTGTAAGCGGCGGTATAAGCAGCAGGAGCGGCAGCAATGGGAGCGGTATAAGCGGCAGCCACTGGAGCGGTGTAGGCGGCGGTGGCAATGGGGGCGGTATAAGCGGCAGCGGTGTAGGCAGCTGGGAAGGCGGCGCTGTGAGCCACCGTGTTGGCAGTGTAGCTGGAGGCATAGGGAGCCACGTAGGCGGCACTGCCCACCACAGCCGGAGCGGTGTAGGCCAGAGGAGCGGCGGCCAGAGGAGCCACAATACCGGGCTTGGCAGCAGCCACAGCCACGACAGCGAAGAAGCAGACGGCGAACTGAAATGAGAGATTACTCCTGGTTAATAACCCGTTTTTAATAATTAAAAATCCTTAAAAACTTACGTATTTCATGTTGATTATGGTTTTTTTTTAGGTAGCTGTGACTACTTGGAGCTATGAGCTTGATTTGATATCGAGTTGACCAAGCTGGCCAATTTATATAGTGGCCAGTTGGATATCCGACGAAGGTCGCACTTGGCCATGCAACTGACATCGCTGGCAGCTCAAAGTCTTTGACTCCGTTCCAGTTTAGCCCGCCGAATCCGTAACCAAATCTTGGCACGTGCCGAAACCTAATTCGATTTGACTTTGTGGAGTAATTGAAATGCGCCAAGCCCAGGCCACAAGGCGGAACAAAGGCCGTAAAGCAATTATGATTGCAGAATCCCTCAAGAGGATGATGCTTAGACTTTAACTTATGGTTCGAGATGTTGTCAAAGAACTATTTTCCTTGAATAAAAATTAAGTATTAAGCTAATTTCTGTTACAAGTAGCAAGTTCATAATACACTTAAATTGTATACAGTTTTTAAACTGAATGTCTAAGGGAAAACAAGGATTTCTCTATATATTTTTAATTATTTTCTTAGCTCAAATTCTGCCTTCTTATTGCTCTCAGCTGTTATGATTTAGTAAAGTTTGTATTTTAAATGGCTTCTTTGAGCAATTTGGTAAACTTTGAGCCACCCTTGGCAACCTCTTTTACAGACTCCCCCGATTTCCACACCTCCCAATACTCTCATCGAGCCGCCTTTGTTCCCATGAATAATTTGTGGAAACCACTTAAAAAGCCGCTTTTTGCCTCCTGCTCACTCCTCTCACTGTTTGCCGAATGTCGCTGGCATTTTCTAGACGAATTCAAAACAGAAATTTTTTAATAGACTTCATCTTGATGAGGGGCCCGGGATATGGATACGGATGCGGATACGGATGCGAATACGGCTTAGGAGAAGGCATGCTACTCGGCGCCTCGGCTTGGGGGTGTCATGTGTGCCATTCGCTTTTTACGGCACTTAAACGACGCATTAACGCGCACGCACAGCTGCTGCCACGCCCCTCAAACCCACACGCCCAGGTCCTACGCCTGATGCAGACATAACCCCGGCCAAGTCAGAGGCAGTTGCGCCTTTATTACGGCAATAAACTCAACTTGGGGCAGGGACAGAGTCTGGGTCTGGGTCTGGGTCTGAGAATAAAAAAAAAACAGAAGAAAAGTGGCGCAAATATTTCACGCAACTTGTTCAAAGTTCCTTGATGATACCCTTTAAAGGAAAATAATTAAGGGATCATTGGTTAAATTCATAAATATGGTTAGAACATTAAATAAATATTTGTGAAAAATGTGAAATGATTTCATAAACAATTTATTATTTTCAAGCTTTAGTTTCCAAAGTATTTAAATGTATTTATTTGTAAGATGTTTACAATTTCTAATTCCCTAAAAAAGGATACTCTTTAGTCGAGTAAACTCTCTCCCATTTCCTTTGCGTTCAAAAAGTCCTCGGTCCTGAGCTTTGTCCCCGTCAAACGGAGCGAATTTTTGTGCGCGGCTTTTTGTGAAAATTTCTTGCTTTTTAATTACTTGCCGGCACTCATGGATACATCCACCCCTGCTCCTTGCTGCCTGATCCCTGCTCCCGGCTGCCTGCATCCAGCTCCCTGGGGATTGCTCTTTGATATGCTCTCCCAGCTTCGTGGCCACTCGAGAGTTGCGGGCGCTGCACTTGAAATGGCCAAAGGAGGACTCACAGCTCAGGGCAGGGGAAGTGCCATCAAAGCTTTTAGGCGGATTAACCAATATAATAATTTCAGTAGCAAGTTCTCTCGCCACAAGCTTGACAATGAAAGCAACATGGCGGCCAGGATGCGGATGAGGATGAGGATGGATATGGAGAAGGAGCACCCGCCCAAGTCAAGTGTCAAAACAAATATGTTTGCCGCCTGCGGTTGCCGGAGGAGCAGTTTTCGAATTCGAGGCCAGCTCCCGGCTGCATGATTGTGCATTTAGTAGACGCCAGCAGGACCATCCACAAAAGGATCCCAAAGCGGCAGAGAGCGAGCGGAGAGTGGAGCCAATAGGCTGGCTCGTATGCACAGGCACATGGCAAACACTTGAGCTCCACAAAAGGGATGCGAAGGCGGTGGCAGGATGCGCGCCAAATCCTTCGGCAGCAACATCATCATCAACAGCGAGAAAGGACACACAGAGGAACTGGCAACAATTTGATGCACAGCGGAATATTTTTGGAAACTTTTTCGTTTTTCTTTAATATAAATTTTTAAATAATTTAGTTTTTAAAAATCTAAAATATATAATATTTACTTTGTTATTTAACTAGTTTTATGAACAAAAATAATTATTCTGCGAGTTACTCGAGGCATGAAGTTGATTTTTTTAACAGAATAAAATACATGTGTATCTCAGACATTTTCTCTAAGTTTTTAAAGGAAATTGAGTTGGATTTTTCCCAGTGTTCTTCCCACCACAATCCCCAGAATTTACTACCCTCTCGAGTGAGCTTGTTCCCCTTCCAGTCCTGGCAATTCCCTCGTCTCACCACCAATCCATTGCATTTCTGAATTCCCGTAATTGGCATTTTTAAGCAAAATTCACGCTTCAACACTTTTTCAAGTGTGAGACTGCCACTGCCGGGGAGTTCCGAGTCCTGCCAAAGGAGTGTACATATGTAACTGGGCTGGTGTGTGTGTGCATCGTCCTTAGGACGAGTGTGAAGTTACACACGCGGAAACCTGCACTCGATATTTCTAATTAGTGAGTTTTAAGCTCTTTGCCCGCAATTTGCGACATTTATTAATTAATTTCTGGCAGCGACGAGAAGTGCATTATTAGACTGCGATTAGCCGGCTTTATTCTGCGTCCATTAAAAATAGGCAGCCGACGTTAATTAAGCGGAATAAGCCAACATATTTCCCGTTAAAGCTAGAGCTTAAAAATATATTAAATGAGTCACACACGGCTTTAGCCTTTAGGTTTAACCCGTTGGCCCGAATAAATTTGTAAACCAATTGCAGCCGCCAAGGTCAGGGCCAACAGTGAACACTTCGCACAGTCCGAGTAACGGACGCTCAGGCACGCACCAGGTGTGTAGACCACAAAAATAAAAATAAAAAATAAAATAAAATAAAGAAAGAATTGGAGATGGTTGCGATCCGCGCCAAGAATTGCGCATGCGCAACGTCGATCGCATGTCGTTGACTTGGCAGCCATCGATGGCTGAGCTACGGGCGTGACCCGCATGGCAAATGCCGCTCGAAAAGTGTAAGTGGCTATAAAAGCCCCGGGCGGATCTTCGTTGGACATCACAATCCAATTGGCCATCCACCAACTGACAATCCAAAAACCAAAACTTATCAAGATGTTCAAATTCGTAAGTACAACAAAGACTGTTGTTTTCAAAAAAAGCAAAACAAAAAAATATTTCAAGTTCTCGAAGAAAAGTTTAAAAGAATAGCTTAAATTATTTTGCAGAACTTCAGATATAATTTAAAAAATTTTTTTAACGTTTAATTAAAAAATTAAAAGAATAGTTTAAACTATTTTGCAGAACTTCAGATAGATTTTTATATTTTTTTAAACGTTTAACCAAAAAATTTTTTACTGCACATAAAAGGTTAAATGTTTGAGCTTCTTAAATTGTATCTACTTTTGAAAAATGTTAAAAATACCTAAGAACATTCTTAATAATCTAAAAAAGTTCTTTGTGGCATTACCAGAAACTTAATAAATTAAATTAAATAAAAATATTAAAATTTAAGTTTAGTTTGATTTTGTTCCTGATTTCAAAACAAGTTTTCTTCAATTGATAGGATTTCTAACATTTCAACAAATAAAAAACTTTTTGTATAAAATTTATGAAGAAGTATTTAATAGAAAAGAATCTCATGTATTTTTAGATTTTGAATTTCTTTATAAATTCAAAAAATTATTAATTAATTATTAAACTCTATTTTTTCAGGCTGCTATTTTCTTCGCTCTCGTGGCTGTGGCTGCTGCCAAGCCCGGTATTGTGGCTCCTCTGGCCTACACTGCTCCGGCTGTGGTGGGCAGTGCCGCCTACGTGGCTCCTTATGCCTCCAGCTACACCGCCCACACGGTGGCTCACAGCGCCGCCTTCCCCGCTGCCTATACCGCTCCCATTGCCGCTGCTTACACTGCTCCCCTGGCTGCCGCTTATACCGCTCCCGTGACCCGCTTTGCCACGCCCTATGCTGCTCCCTTTGCCGCTCCTTATGCCGCCGCCTACACCTCTCCCCTGGCCTACAGCTCGCCTTATGTGGCCCGTCCTTATGTCGCCGCTGCCGCCGCTCCTCTGCTACTGAAGAAGTGAATCAACGGATTGTGAACACTGAGGAAATATCGCCCCATGAGCTTGCCTCATGGCTTGGTGCTTGTTTTTCTCTAAAACCCCAGAACTTGTGATGAATTAAACTTTTTAAGAACCAATTTGTGGAATTTTTTACTGTTTTTAAGGAAGTTTATTAAGGGGAATTCTTTAATGAGAAAAGGAGAAACCTTTCATAACTCTAATGGTATGGAGCTGGAGCTCAAATCATGCAAATTTTCCAAAAGTAGATGCAGAAAAAGGGTTTTTTATGAAATTCGAAGAATCTGTTTTGATTTTTATATCATATTATTTTACCTTTTGAAAGAGAATTAAAGGTATGGAATCTTACAAAACTAATACTGTAATAATAATATTTGGAAAACTGTATAGTTTGTTTTTTAAGAGGACTTTTAAGATCTTTTCACCATTTGGTTTGCTTTTATATGATATATATATTTATAACCTATGGACTGGAAAATATCAAAAAATTTCGTTGACACCCCCGGAATGGGTTTTAATGGATTAGCATGCGAAACGTTGGCATTCGCATATTTAAATTGCTCCATTAGCGAGCTGCTGCTATTTTATTTTTCTTCTGTTGTGCGACCATTTGCGCTAAGCGTTCAATTATTGCTACATGTCGAGGCTGCGGATTGGTGCTGCATATCAATGAGGATTGTGCGGCTGCGAACCTCTTTCATCTGTGATGAAATTGTTGCGGCTCGAGCCGCAGGCTTCAATGAGTTTGGATATCCTTGCGGAGGTACGCCCCGAAAGCTTACCCAAAATTACCGCAACAACCGCAAGCCACCAAAATATGGGTTAACACGGAGCGCCATTACCTCCCAACTCACAGCTCACAGTTCACAGCTCCCAGCTCAAGGCAAACAAACATCAGAGATGACATACCGGCTCGGAGCAGTAAATTAAAATTGACACCTGATGCTGACACAATTTGAGTGCTCCGACTCGGTCGGGTTTACTTGACTTGGCTGCCAAGTCCCGGCGCTAATGAGGCCTGAAACCAGAATGCGTCAACAGTTAGGAGGCTCGGCTCCGCTCCGCTCACCTCCTCCCGTTGATAATGATGATGATGATGGTGATTTTGATGACATTCGAATAAGGCGCTCCATTTACCCGAAACCGAAGCAAACCGAACCGAACCGAGCCGCCACCCCTTCGTGTACTTAATCATTATTAAATGGCATATGAAGAGCTCGGCAGAGCACTTTAGTGAAGAGATTTCGTTGGTGAGACTCGAGAGGAGCGCTTCAGTTAATGAATCCGGGTCAGGGGGTTGCTGGGAAGTGATACGGAAAGCTGGCTCAAGATTGAAGCTATCAAGGAGAATTTTAGAATTTCATTTCCTCGCACTCATTTCGGTATACAATATTTATAATAAGTATTTGGTGTTAAACTTCAGGGGGAAAGTGTGTCCTGATAAGAACAAGTGAAGGACATTTCGCAGAATAAATAATAAACAAGCAAAAAGGCCAATTTTTGGGATGCCGAAGTATGCAGATTAAAAATTGATCAAGAGAATGAATCTAAAACTAAACAATTAATAAATATAATTGTTTTCCGAATTTTTGACTGTTTAAACGATGTATCCCCTTTATAAAATTTAGAAAAAAAAGAAAGGAAAATGTTTCCTGTGGAATATGTCTAGATTTATATATATAAATATGAATTATAGGTCGCAAATTACTCCTTTAATTAGTAGCAAGCTTATGACTCAAATTATAATACATTGTAAGGATATACTAAAGTCCATTTATTTGGGAAAAGGGTTTTCTATTGAGTAACTTGTTATTGTCAAGTATCTTTGAAATAAATTTGTATTAACTTAAATGTTTCTTAATTTGTTGCTTTAAAATTTAAAGCTATTACAGTTTAAATTAATCAAAGGTTGGTGGTACCATGATTACTTTATCCTTCTCACATATATTATATGTTATTAAAAAAAAACATAAATAAATAAATCTTTCGCTATTTTTTAAAATTAAGGGTTACACAGAAAATCTTATTATTCTTTATTTAATTTAATCGTTAATCTTTTCATGTTCAAACTTAAACCTTTGTTCGTTTAAGCTGCATAATTGGATTATTTCTCAACGTGGGCCTATTTTTCATTATTTTGCTCTGAAGCCCAATGGAATTATCCCCAACTTAGTTATAATTAAAAAAATGATCCAAAAAAGGTTTAATAAATAAAATTAAATATAAATTTAATTAAATTAAAGCTTTTTACCTTTTTCAGTTTCAGTTTACTTTAGGCCCGAAGCTAAAATGAAGTTAAATTAATATGTAGTCTGGGATCTGTTATTAACTTCAACTTAGCTTAAGGATGAGGACTCAACTTTATATTGACCATGACCAATGTTTGCAGCTAAAACTTATTCAATTATTGGTTTTTGGGGTGTCCTTTTGCCTTCTTCACTCCTCCAAAAGTAGAAGAAATCCCCCTAAATGAAGGGAGGGAAGGCAAGGACGAGCGAGAGAGAGAGGCCCGACTGTGTGACTTTATTGTTGACTTTGTTAAATGCGGCTAAATGGGCGTAAATGACCAGCAACAAAAACAACGCTGCAGCAACAGGCTTCCTTCCTGTGCGAGTGTATTTTCGGCTGCCTGTGTGTGAGTGAGTGTATGTGTGTGTTTTTGGGGCGAACAAACATAGAAGGGTTAAAAGTTTAAGCCGTGCGTGTTTCCGGGATTCCTGGGAACCGGGTTCTCGGATCTGCTGGGAAAAGTTTCTGCATATGCTGGATGCTAGAGCTGGAAGCTGTAAGCTGGAAGCCGTCCGCCGGCAGATTACCGCAAATTTTGCGCTTGAATAATCGCCGGTGAAAAGGGGTAACGGTAACTGCTTGCGTGCAAAAGGGACGGTGGGTGGCTTTGCGGGTTGTTGAGGAGATATCAGAGGGAGATGGCTATACAACCAGCATCCACTTTCATTACAAAAACTGACAGCGCGTAAGAAACTTCTTGCGGTTGCTTTTCTACGGTAAACGCAGCGAAATGTAAACAAAATGCACAGAAAGAAAAAGTTTAATATTTCCTTTAATCTTTGTAAATCAATTTTGTAAATCAAAATATTGAGAATATGACTTTTTTTGTTTTCTTTTCTAAGTATTTTGTTTGAGTTTCTATTACAATGTTTATTAGAAAGAAATTAATAAATTTGCCTCTTAATATAATATGACTATTTATGAGTGAAAATTTATTCTTTTAATTATATAAATTTCACTTCTAACATTTTAAAATCTGGATGCTGATTTAATCTAAATTTTTTCTTCTAAATAATCTCTTACTTTCAAAAATGTTGTAAAACAATTTAATAAAAACTCCTTCAATAGGGAGCAAACTTTTTTCTTTACTGTATGATCGAAAGAGGAAGAGTAATAAAGAGACAGAGGAAGAAGCAACAACAAAGCGGAAATACCTCATTACAACAAAAAGTCGTTGGGATCTCCTTCTTCCCCCTCGGTTGCTCCTTTTTTTACGGCTCTTCTTCCACCTCCGTTGCGTTGGAATTATGCGGCATTGTCTAAAAATGAGTTTTCGTTGCTTGTTGCTATTTTTACGTTTCATCGAACAAAAGCAAAGTACCTTGCCGGAACAACAACAACAAAAACAGAAACGAGAACGAGAACAGTGAAAACACGAACAAAGAGCTGAAAGCTGGCAAACATAAAGCATTAAGCAAGCTTCGGCTTGAAAGGAGCTCAACGGTGGTGCAATAGGAGGTGGAGAAAGCGAGGAGCAGGAGCAGCAGCGAAAAGAAAAGGACGAACAGACAGGCGAAGAGAAGACAAGCCGCAAAACACTCAGCTAAGGTAGCAGCCCAACGAACCATCACTACTGCATCACTGCATCTCAGTCCCCTGCTTTCCCTCTCTCCTACTCTCTCACTCCACTGCACTCACCTCCGTGCACGCCCAACGCCCAAGCTCAGCGCCATCCCTCTCCCACCCCCCATACACAGAGTTTTGCAGAGAGCATAATACGCACGCATTCGTGACGTGTAATGCAACGGCAGTTGGCAGGCGACAAAAGGTTTCAAGAGCGAGTTCAGAAATTGATGAAAAATTTAGCTTAATATAAAAAATATAAATTAAAATAAGTCTGTCTAATTTTTCTTTAGTTTTGTTTAAATTTATTTGTATTTTAATACTAAAACCAATCATTATTTATTAAAATTAATCTATTCTTTATAGACATATTCCATATTATAAATATTTTCCCGAAATATAGCATCAGATAAAAAAATGGTCCCTTAAATTAAACTATACCTAACTTAATATTTATTTTCATATAGTATAGAATCAATAACATACTTTAAAATATTAAAAATATGTTTTATGTCTTAAACATTTTCGTCGCCTTTACAAATTTTTGTTCCTGCAGGCCAAAGAAATGCATGCGCCTTTGTAGTTATGTACATGATGAAGAAGCGAGCTTCCTCCGGCCCTTAACCCCCGAATGCCATTCGCCGTGCCATTTCTTGCCCCTCAGTGCCTCAGTGCCTCAGAAATGCCGGGCTGCTGGCAGTCGTCGCATTAAGTGAAGCACGCGGCATGTTGGATCAAAATGAAGTGCTGACAACGCAATGCTCGCAATGTCCTGGCAGCCGCCGAATGTCAGGATGAGTGGGTTGGAGCAGGGGCAGAACCAGAGGCGGGATCCCGAACAGATAAGGTGTACCAGGTAAGCATCTTATGGAAGACCGCAGTCCTAAACAAAAGGATGCGACGGCAGGATGAGGCTGTGAGTGGTATGTGGCTGGTCCTGCTTCCCGACGGTTGCTGCTGCCACTTCAATGGCTCTCCGTCTCCATATCCTTTATCCCTCCTTCGGCTCCAACGGGCTGTTTAATTTACGCGCTGCTATTATTTTAATCTTTTGCGCTACACACAGCGTGAAATGACTTTCACCTGGCCCCGAGCACCGAGCTCTCCCGCTGGAAAGCTATAGCTTCAGCTTCTGGTCGGGGGTGGCCATCGCCCAGAGGCGTCCTCTTCTGGGTCCAAAGCATTTAGCACCGTAAACAGGCACATTCACACATACAGCAATGGCCGGACTAATAGCAGTCATAAATCCTGAAATTAATTTAATTTATCGGGGCGTATACGTAATATTAACTGGAAACTAAATAATGCAGGACATTGCCATATATCAAATTAGATTAGATTTTGTTAAATGATCAACTAATATAATTATTTTTATTAATAGAGAATTTATTATATAAGTGAGATAATGATACAAATTAATTGTGGACTTGGCTGGTGAACATTTTTCAACTTAAAAAACTTCATTATTTATTCTCTCAACTTCGAAATATTTTATTATTAAAACTTACGTTTCCACACACGAAATATCCTTAAATTTTTTGAAATACTTCCCTGAACTGTGCTCAGACATACCTTAGTCTTATACACCTATAACATCAGGGTGTTACGGGGCAGCGACAACTGGGGGCGTGGCAGCGGGACAGAAGGACGAAGAACTGCCGGAAGCCACTGTCAGTTGGGTTGGCCTCAAGGTGCTGCAGGATGTGTTGTCGCTACCCATCCTTGGCATTTACCATTGCTTTTTATTGTTTTATGTGGCTGTCTTTTCCGGGAGTTTCCTTCACACCGAAACATCTCCCCCATTTTTCGCCTTCCACCTGCGCTTGCTTGCCACTTCAAGGTGCGAAATGTACGAGGTGCGCCGTTCCGTACATCATCGCTTGCTTTGTGCTCTCAGCACTGAAATCTTTTACAATCAACATGAAGGAGGAGCAAAGCAATTTTGTAGCCAAAAAAAAGACAGAAGAGACAGGCAGCTGAACGGAAGCGAAGCGAGGAGGAAAAGCGGAGCGAACATAATGCCTCAAATCATTTTCATTTCTTGCTTGCGCCTGTCTGCACTGAGCTGACTCAAGATGAGGTCCCGGCTCCTTGGAT
>VNJR01007350.1:0-11155 GCA_008042585.1 Drosophila punjabiensis
TCTTTCCGACCAAGTTCGCCATAAATACCAACTACTTACAGGACATAAAACACACCTTTGTGTGTGTGCCAGTGTGTGTGCCAGGCAGCCTGACCCCGAACAATTTATGGCCGCCACGATAGCTGGGAAAACACAAAAGGAGTGCGGCGCGGGGGCTGAGTGCCGAGTGTAATTATCAACGGCATTAACACCTTTAATTACGGCCAACTGCAGCGTGGAATGTGGGCCAAAAAGGACCGAAGGGGGCCTCAAACAATGGCTCGGGGAAATGGAATGGGCTGAAAAGTGGGTGTTGGTTGGCTGGAAATAAAACAGGCCCACTATGTAAATGCCACCCACACGCACCCACTATTCGCCCGCAACAACCCACTCGCATTAGGTTCGCAGATCAGAGAAAACAATAAGGAAGCCCAGCACCGCAGCCCACAGGGATATTAGAATAATGCAACAGAACCTTATCAAGGATATGCATGCAAATGCAGAGCTGGCACAGGGCAAGGCAGCCAAAGAAAAACCATTGGCAAATATGCTGAAAACTGGACACAGTTGGAGAGCAAGAGATTTCTGGCCTGGTCGAAGGATCCCCTCGACTGGCCCACAAAGGTGACACAGTTGGGCGCTGATTTATGAGCCATATATATATCTGGAATATATATAGGGAACACACAACTATATAATATAGGTAAGTGTGTGCGTCTATATCTGGGGAAATACAGGGAGAAAATATGATAAAATGAAATATATATTTCAATTTAAATTCAATAAATTTACTGAAGTATATTTGTAAATAAATAAATTTATAAAACTGAAATATGTTTGTAAATATTTACATTAAAATATAAGTAAAATTGGGTTTATTTCTGCTTTAAAATGAAATTATAACTTTTGAAAGCAGAAATCTTTGACAAAGCGAATAAATAAATAAACCAAAGTCGGATAAGGGATATATGAATAAATATTTTCTGTCATATTTAAACTTGCTTACCAAACTTAAGCACATAATTTTTCTCTCTGTGTTCATATGCTGCGTGTGTTTTTCGCTTTTTGGTGACTTTGCATATTCCACTTGGGCGGAAATTTATTAGAAGAGGTCGAAAAACTGTAAAGTCATGTGCCGAAGGACGTGCAGGACACACTTGCACACCTCCAGCAGGCAACCTGCCCCCAGATCCTGCCCCGCCCTGCCGCCCAGCCGCCTGCCGCGTATATCCTCCTGCCGCTCTTTGTATCTTCCTGCCACTCATGCATATGCAAATTGCACTGGCTGGCCATGTGACCCAGTTTGATTGTGGGCGTGTGGCCTCCGCCCCCGAACAGACCTCACTGCCACCCCCCAATTCGTGCCTCGTTTTGTTTGCGTATTTTCCCCATTTTCCGCATTTCTATTTTTCTTTTTTTTTTTGTCGCTGGAGCCTGCCGTTTCCCCATTGTCGATTGTTTTTGCCTGTTGATGTTTTTGCATGACAAACAAAAATTATAATTGCACTTGAAATTGGCACAGGGGCTTTGTTATCTCGCACGGGGAATTGTGCGAAATCATTGAAGATATTATTTCAGAGTTTCATTTTCATATATTAAACATGTAGAACATGTCGAACATGCAGAACATACAGAACCTTGAACTACATAGATTGAGAAGATACTTCAACAAGGTCAAAAAGTTAATGATAAGATTGAGTGGCTTTTGTTTGCTTTGATATGCTGGAAAAATAATCTTAATCTTTATCTTAATGTGACATTTTTGATGACGAATTTGACTTTGGCAGTGGAGAGATATGTCTCTGACTTCAATGACTTTGGTTTTGGAATGAAATTTGCGTTTTTATGGGTAAAAAATTCTGGTTTTTCTAATATGTGAAACTATATTCTGTATTCTATGTTCATGTAACAGCTTTCTTATACAAGAAAACATCTAAAAAACCTCTTAAACATAATCAAAATATTTATAATTCCTGAAATTCTTAATAATTTTAAAATAATAATAACAAAATTTAACACAAAACACAAATATTTTCTTTAGGCCTAATGAAGAGGTTACCATAAATGTCAAATAAATTGCTGCAATGCCCTCGCTCAACAGCTGTAAAATAAGTAACAAAATTTTAATAATGATGAAGGGGATGCTGGATCCTCTCTCTGTTCCCTGCAAAATTCAATAGAACCATCAGCCGGACCTCAGGTCCTGTGCCCGATAAATGGACTCAAGCCCAGTCTGCGAGTATTTATGCAGATGGTTTTCGCTGGCTTACTTTTTTCCGCACAGATTTTCATCTCTACACACGTGTGTGTGTGTGTGTGCATATAGGTGTTTTGTGTTGAATTTTTGTGGAACACAATTTTTCCTTTTTTCATTTTTGGTCCGTATCACTTTGACAAACATGCAGATTATCCCCGAATTATTAATTATTGTATCTGCAAACACGAGCTGCGTCAGCTGTCCCTTGCTTTTGCATGGTTTTCGGGGAGTGGCCATAAAAGAGCATTTTGTATTACGAATTTGTTGGCAAAAAGGAAAGCAGGTTGACTAATTGGTAAGCCACCAGATTTTTGTCAATGCTTAGAAAAAAATTAGATATAATTTTCTATACAGTTGAATTGTTTTTAGAAATAAATATTTTCTAGAATACTTGTAAGCCCAAAAAAACTAGTATATCTTACTAAAAATGCTTTGTTTAATCGAATTTAATCGGATTTTCTTATTAAGTTTATAAAAAAAGAAAACTTTTAACACATTTCCTGAGTTTTTCAGGCATATCTTTGAAAAACCATTGTACTCACGAGATACTTTTCAGCACTCGCATTTTCATTCGAATGATAAATCTAAGCTTATGAGATTTCGGGTATTTCTTTGGCAAAATGCTTGTTTTGCTTTATGAATTTCGAATCTGTGAGATAGAAAGATACTTTTAAGCTGCTCCACTTTTGTATCTTTGGTCTTGGCAATTTCTCAAGAACGTTCAGCAGCCATAAGATACTTTTTGTGGCTTCTGATGGAGGAAACACAAACTTCTTCGAGTTTTCCAGTCTGTGCGTGTGGTCGTCATTTTTCCCGGGACTCCCCCTCCACCTCCACCCCCTCGGCCAATCACTTAATGCTCCTTTAATTTGCGTTTCCTTTGGCCGCTTTTGGCCCCAATGAGCCGCTAATGTGTTTCGGTTTGTTTCCCGGCACAAAAAGGCAAACATATCACTTGACGCGCCTAATGAGTTGTCGAAGGGGAAAGGGGGGTTTTCCACCACAAGAGGGGGGGGGGTCTTGTGGCAGATATTACCGTTAGCGACTTTGACTAAGTTGCGGCTACAAACAAAACACTCGCTGCTGTTGACGTCGACAACTAACAATTTATAAAGAATTTCCCTCTCTTGCGGGTGCACTGTTAACAATTAACAAACTAATTATATTAAGAATAATTATGATTAAATCAATAATTTATGAAACGAAAATCAATTGTAGAAAAACTTCAGTTTGCTTTGATTTATAAAATAATAAAAATGGTAAATAGGTAAAATCAAATTTAATCAAAGATATTACCTTTTATTAACCATAAATTTTGTGATTTAAAACGTTAATTATTTAGTATTTTCAGTTTTTTATGTGTTTTTAATTAAAGAAGCACATTATAAATTAAGAAAATTTATATTCCTGTATTTTTCACAATTTTTTTAAGTAAAATTTTAACAAATTAATACAAAAACGGACTTTGTTTAAAGTGAATTGTCTCTTTTTTTTCGGTGTATGTGCCCCCCTTTTAAACCACCCCCAGCTGCTCTCCTCACCCTCTCCTCCCCTTTTGTTCTTTCTTCCCATCTTTCTTTCAGCATCTTCGTTTTCAACAACTGGCACAATGGAATTGCATTGAAAACAAACAGGCAAGAATGTTTATAAACAAAACATACAAGGAATGCACCGGGCAGTGGGCGGTGGGCGGGGCTGGGGCCAAAGTAGCGCAGAAGGTGAAAGTACAGCGTAAACAGTAAGCAGAGGTGCGAAAAAAATGCGTAAACAAAAATTGCATCCCAACAGAGAAACGTACAAAAAAAAACACACACACAAAACTGGCAACAAATAAATAAAGAGCCAGCAACATGTTGCCAAGAGTGTCAGCAACATCAACAAACAACAAGAGAGCCAGAGAGAGAGAGAGCAAACACACACACAAAGAGAGCCAGAGAGAGACACTCTCTTGTGTTCATTTTCGAAGTTCGAATTTCGAAGTGAGAGCAGTGTTTTGATTGTGTGTGTGTGGGTGTGTGTGTGATATGAAAAATAACATTGAATTTTCATGCCGGCTGCTGTTGTTGTTGCTGTAATTTTACATGCAGCAGGAAAAACAGCAGCAGCAAAAGAAGGAAAATGCTGAAAAGCACCGCCTGCCTACCCCCCTGCTCCTTTTTTTTCTGTCCACCCCCGCCCAACAGACATTGACCTTGATCATATTGCGGCTTGCGCTACTCGTTGCTGTTGTTCTTCTTGGTTTTTGGTTGATTTAATCGCAAAAAAACTGTTCTTTTTTTGCATCTGACTGATTGTGATACTCAATATCTTCCAGATACAATAATTGCTTACCTTACTTGCTTATAATAAGGATGATGATGCACTTAATATGCAGGTGATGGTAATTGATATCTGGTGAAAAATTAAATAAATCTGTTATTTTCCGGGAAAGACACTTGCGATATCTGTTTTGTAGGGTAATTTAATTAGTCATCGTTTTTGGAAAATTATACTGCACTTGCAGTTTTAATTTTCATGTGCAGGTGAATGACTCTTTTTCGTACAATATTGCAAAAAAAGGAAGAATTGAGATATAACTGAACGATTTATGCTTTATTAAAATATTAATTGTTCTGCCCGATGATAGGGACAGATCTTATTTAGCCAAATTGTGAAAAACAAATCTGTCTTAAAATTATTTGAATATTTTCAAGGATCTGAAAAACACATCTGTATGCTTAAGGCCTATAAATTTAATTACAAAAATCCTTATTTATTATTTTATGTTGTATCTAATATTACTATCATTATTATTGGTGCAGAAAGTAGCCTCGAAGGATATCAAAATCAATATAAATTGTCAGATTATTAATGACCCTGAACAATTACGAAAGGAACTGAGTGCTTAACTGAGAAAATTCGAAGTAAAGAAATAAATAAATAAATATTAAAATGTATGCATAACATGATTTTAATTGTGATTTTAATATACCTGAAAAGCTAATAAGTATTCACTAAAAAAGTCTATAAGATTGTTAAAGCATTTGTTTATGATCTATCATATCTAATTTCATAATTTACTCAATTATTTGATTTGGTGAAAAAGTTTAACATTTTGAAACGAAAAAACTTAAATTGATGCTCCAATTTGCTGTGTATATTTATATGATGCTAATGTCACGCCTTTGATATCTTAAAAACTTCCTATAAAATTATCGATTACTATAGAAAATTTAAGCATTTTTTTAGCTAAATAAACAAATCTTTTATTTCAAAACAAAGCTTGTAAAACCCTAAAAATAAATTGTCGTAAACTGGAGAAAAATTAGAGCACACAGCTCAATATGTTAAGAATGTGTAAACACAAACAATTTCGCATAAACATGAGTTCAACGGCAGCAATTAACTGCAATGTTGACAATAATTGAACATTTTTTGGGCGCAAGAATTATAGCCAAGCTATAATAATTTCACATTTGAGCAGTATTTCAGTCAGCATAATTTAAAATATTTGTAAATGTTTTTTAATCTTCTTTTTTAAGTAAAAATTTAGCAGCGACATCAACAAACTCCAGTGCCAGAGAATGAATGGCGACTGCAACGGCGAGAATCCCGATTAGACGACATGCCAGAACAAGTTCATTTCGATTTATCCGCTCTCGCGCGCTCGCATGCTCTCTCGGAAAACCCCGGGTGGGAGTTCTTTTTCTCCGGAAGCGCTGCCGAACGCTCTCTCGTGTGTCTTCGGGAACCGGCTGCCGAAGTTGCCTGCTGCAGCAGATACTGTCTGCTTCCGCCGACATCCATGGCAGTAGCTCGAAACGAATCTGAAATTCAGTTTTTGACTCGCAGTCGCCGATATCGGACGTGAGCGTCTCGCGTGTTTGTCTGTGGAATCGCACAAGAAATTCTGAACGGAATACGAGACTTTTTCAAGACTGAGCATGTGAAACGCCAAATAATATTCGAAAATATTTTCAACAAAAATCCAAACCATCCAACAATCAGTTCGCGCGCCGTGCAAAGCCCCCACAAATGTTTTGAAAAATAAAACCATACAAATTCTGTGTTCAGTGTCAACAAAAAATAATAATAGTAAAAAGTTATCAGCAAAAACGAAATTAACAAGCAATAATCTGTTGAAAAGAATTGGCTCGATTAGTTAGCAAAACAGACAGCAAGAAACAGTCACAGTAAATCGCATTTTATTCACGAATCTCCCTTGGACTACGCATAAAAAAGAAAAGCGGGTAAGGAAAAGCTGAGAACGAAAATCAAGTGTGGATTATGCCGCAGAGAAATTGAAAAGTTTTACGCAGCGGATTACTCAGAGATTTTGGTCCGAGTTGAGCTTCCGTAGGCGAGTGAAAATCTGCTTAGCGGAGATCAACGGAATTCCCTTTGATTGGGGAATTATCAACTGACTGAAAAACATTAAAATATATATGACTTTAAAGTTTAAAGGCGTTTTCTAATCTTCAAAGTGCGGTGACTAATTGAAAGCAAACGAAATGAAGAAAAACTTCCAGAGGAAGTTGGGCAATAAAAAGCAAAGATTTATGGGGGGAAGTTGTTGGGGTAGACTCAGTGGAGAATTATTCAAATAAGCAAGTGAAGGATTGTATCTGATTCCAAACAAAATTCCCAGAAAGTGTGCGATGTATCTTTCTAGCCTATCTATCGGGCAGAGATCCATTGTTTATCCAGATAGAGTTACGCCCAAGTGATGAGTGATTCTTGTGGAAATTATCTGTCTTCGGAACTCTCGTGGCAACCCGGGCAGCTAGCTAGCTCCAAGGGAATGTGTAAACAAATCATCTCCAGGGCTTCGCTAGGGCAGCGGCTTCTACTCCGCTTCAAAGCGAAGAAACCGACAAAAAAAGAGCCCAAGAATTGCTGGGAGAGAAGAACAGAGAGACCCCTAATTATAACCAAATACTAGTTGAGGCGACACCCTTGTTTACCTGCATTTTTCCGCGCTGTGTGGTGTTCTTTTTCCATTTCGTAAATTTGTTTAAATTATTAGCAACGGCCAGCGACGACGACGAGCAACAAGTGCAGCACAGCAAAGTTCATTATTTTTCCCCCCCCCGATTCCCTTTCGAGTAAATCCTTTGGTAAATAAGAGAATCCCCCGCCTGTCGGCGGCGCAGCTCATAAATTCACGCAAAATAAAATTTATGCTTCGGCCGAAGTTGCCCCCGACTTCTTGCCTCCAAGAGACTTCAAGAAGAACTTGGACGAAGATCCCGTGGCAGATCGCAATCGCGATAAGATCGGGTCTTAAGTGAGTTGTTAAACGGGAATCGTGGCCGCCATGGATATAAATAATAATAACAACTCAATCTGGAGTGGCGTGGGTAGTTTGAAGAGTCCCCAAACAAGTGAACTCGTTCTGCGGTCACAAAAGCAGAGAGCAGAGGTTCTTGAATCAAAATCGGTCGTGTGAACCCTTTTACCTGTTTGGCAAATTGAATTTTAATTCGGAATTGAGTTGTACACATGTCGGGCCCTTTTCCACATTTCCGCTGGCTGTTAGCCTTTTTTTTCGAATGAAATCCCTTGGCTAATTAGTATTCCAGCAGTGTGCCCATGAAATTTATAAGCCAGCTCGGTTTTAGCCATAGTTGAAACATAAATTTCAGGAATAAGTGTCGTCTGTGCACAGAAAGAAATTAAATGTGTCTGTCCTTCTATTATATTTCTTTTCTTAAATAAGATGAAATAAATTCTCTGATGTTACCTGGAGTAACGTTCAGACTCGACACCTCTCCCCGAATACAATTGATCTTTGAGTACATCAATATTTTCCTCTGTGCCTTGTGTCTCCATCAAAGAACGCGGCTCATTGAATCGACCAACTTATGGCATACGCCTAAGCTACTTACAAGGTAAACTCTGCACAAGCCTCAAACAGAAAGTATCTTATGCAAATAGGTCTATATGGTGAAAAAAAAAAACAAAAAGAAATACACAGAATCGTGAAAAAAATTGGAAGAAGAATATTAAGCAGTAAGAAATTGTAAACACAAAGCAAAATATTTGTTATACGCTTGTAAATTTATCGCCGGCCTCGGCAAAGGAAAGCGTGGGACAAGCGAAAGCAAAAGGAAAAGCTGCAGGAGCTCGGGGGAAATTCGGGAGGCTGTTTTTCACGCTCAGCTGCCCGGCGGCCCAAGAGGAGCTGGCAAAGAGGAGAACAAAAACACAAAAAAAAAGAACTTTATCGCAGCACTCGCAGGACATGAATTTCCCTCTCTCCTTGCTGCTTTGAGCCTTAATGCTGAGTGACATTGATGTGACATGCCGTCATCTTGCCCTCTCCCTCTGGCGCGTTCTTTGCTTTATTTAAAAGTTTTTTCTTCGCTTTTTTTTTTTGTATTTTCTTATGCTTAACGCCTCGGGGGCGTGGCAAGTTTTGTTTGGTTAGTGGAGCAAACACACACACACCTTGTACAAAACAACGGGCCTCGAGGACCCTTGGCCCTGGCAAATAATAAATGATATGTAAACTAAGTCAAAAGTTGCCGTAGGTTTGGGTAAATCACAACTTAGGGGCTTACGGGGAAAAGCGGAGGCCCAAAATCCAAGTAATTTGTGTGTGCGGAGCAATGCTCGAAGGCATTTCCTACAGATTAAAGATGAACAACTAGGGAAAGTGGGCTTTAATGTAATCAAAAATATTTCCCAGAAGATTTCGGTATAAAATATCTTAGATAAACTTCAATTTCTAGAGCTCAAATAATAAGTTTCCATGAAAAGTAATTAAAATTTGATCTAAATATATCCGACATTTAACTAAAAATAAAAACATTAATTTGAAGACACATTTAAAATCAGTTCCCCAAAAGTAATTATTACCTCGTTCTAATTTTATGAACCAGATAGCCCCGGCAGTTATCTTAGAGACATGAACCCTTGAAATAAGATTTTGCAACCATTATTTCCAAGGATAATTCCAACTGTCTGCCACATTTGTTCCACTTACGAGTCCGACAATCCCCCGCCGAGATATCAATAACCAAGCTATAATGTCTCAATATGCGAGCACCGAGAACATAAAACCGAGAGACTGTGTATAGAATAGAGAGACACTGAAATTCCTACCTGAGTCGAGTTCTTTTCCAAAACTACGACGCACCCATATCAATTTCCTCTATGCGACCCAAAACGAATTAAAATTACACATTGACTGGCGGTCAGGAGGGATTTCGGAGATCCTTTGCCTAGTATCCGAAGGTCTGTCGCCAATGCCCGGAGAACATTTATCATTGTAGCTAATAAATGCGTTTCCCTTACCTGACCGACACGAACCCAGTTCCAATTGAGTCATTTTCATCCATGGCCTGACCATCCGACGCGTAGCAACCCCTGAAAGGAGGCCTGACTTTTGGGCCTTGTCCACCTAATTTTACTTTCTTTCTCTTCCATTTTTTTTTTTACAATTTCCCAATCAAACAATTCAATTATGGAAGTGTATAAATATCAGCCAGCTGTTCTTGTACTTGAACCGCAATTGTCTTTTGTCAAGTACTGCAAGAAGTTCTCCCGAAATAAATCAGTCTCGAGTTGAAAGTGCGGAAAGTGAAAGGAAGATAGGGAAAAATTTCACTTTTGTGTGTGTCTTTAGGGAGGCAGAATGGAAAACCCTTTAATTGGCTTGAAGTGTTTGAATTATGACCCAAAGTTTGGATTAGACTGAGGGAACTGAGGCTGTGGGGAGAATCTAAAACCAATTTCAGAGGCAGGAGCAGCTGTCCCCAGAGTGTGGCCAGCTTTAAGGCAATTAACCAAAAGTGTGCCCAGCTTTAAGACAATTATCTTAGTGCTTTCGGGCCCGGCTTTGATTGTGGATCCAACCGTTCTTATCGAAACGAGTTGCCCACGCTAATTGCCCCCCGAACTGGTCCACCTGATTCGGTTAGGACTTTGATTTCCATTACGCTTCCTTTCGGGCCTGTCCATAACATTTCCGTTTTACGCTTCAGTTAAGTCTGCTCCTTGTACAAAGGCGAGGCGAAGAGCTGGAGGGATAAGGAGGAGGACAAGGCAGCAGCCGACTTAATCTCAAAACAAATCGATTTCGTTGACTGTCTGTCTTGGGTTTGGGTCTGGGTTTCCTCGGCCCTTCTTGGGTCTTTTTCAACACGATTTATTTCATTATTCTCAACCATTTCTTTCTTTTTTTTTTAAGTTTTTGTCTGCTCAAGTTAATCACCCGAGCCAGACAATTCAATCGATTTTCAAGAGACCGAGACAAGTCGAAAAACTAAAGCTTTAAGTTCGGGAAACCCAAAACCCAAAATCGTGTCTTTGGAGATTTCTTTCCGCCTTTATTTTGGCTTTACTTTTATTTCCCTCCGATTTCTTTGTTATTTATTAGTTTGCTCTGCGCTGGACTTCAATTCAATTCAATTTTCTTTACAACATTTCATCTTTGACATGTTTTGTGTGTCCCTCCGACTGTCATTGTGTCCACATCCGAGAGTCCCCACTCGCTCGTTGCTCTCCATCTCCATCTCCTCCGGCTTCCAGGCCTTCGTTGTCGTCTTCGTTTTTAATATCTTTTAATCTCCAATGTCAACAGCGGCTTACATTTGATTGCAAGACAACACACACAGATACTGCACATTGTGTATATATTTTCTTTTTTTTTGTTGTGTGAGATCTTATCAGGCTGCCGGGCGAGTCTCGAGTCTCGAGACTCTCCAGAACTGTCAGCTAATTAAACGAAGCCAACTGGCAACATGTGTTGAGAATGGGAATCCAGCCTCGAATCGAAATCAGAATCACAAGCCCGATTCCGATCCCGATTCCAATCCCAACCTTGGACTTGGACTACCCCACAGCAGCAGCAGATGGGGAATTCTTGAGCTGTCAGAGCTGGCTGAGAGACAAGTCCCACAAGCGGCAGCCAAATGTTTAAGTTTCGATTAAACT
>VNJR01007364.1:0-11212 GCA_008042585.1 Drosophila punjabiensis
TCTTAAGGAGAAATACCCAAATAAATTGTTAACACCAACGGTGCACAAGGTGCTGGATCACGGGGAAAATCCTGGAGTATCAGTGTCTACCAATTGGCGAACTATCTGAAGAGGCACAGAAAGCTAAAAATAAAAATTATAAAAGGTACAGATACTCAAATACCTGCAAAATTTCAAGGTCTCGACAAAATGAAGATCTTTTTAATATGCTGCTGGTGTCATCGGATCCAAAAATATCCTCTATGAGACATGTCCGAGATATCCCGGAATTAAAAATAGCTTACTCGCCCGATATTTGAGAACGTTGAGGACGACGTAAATAATCAAGAAGCCGTTGAATAATGTAAACTAATAAATTTATTACGATTTTTGGCAAAATCACTCTTGTTTTTATTTAAACTATAGTTACGTTAAAAAAAAGCAAACATGAAATCAATAAAAAAAAGTGTTGAATATCTTAGGGGGCTGATGAAAACGCAGAGGTAACTTGGCAAAACTTCAAATATCTCACAATGCGCAAAAATGTAGCAAGAAAACTTTTTTTTAATTAATTAAGAAATATTTAAGGGATTTTTTGATGTCGTCAAGAAAGGTGGCACGCGCTGGCATCGTAGTTAGAAGTTTATGTTCTGTTTAAAAATATGGAAAAGATAGGTGTCATTTCAAAAAAATTCTACAAAAATCTGAAATTTCAAATTAAATTTTCTGATGACACAAAATTATTGGCATTATATCAGATAATTGGGGAAAAATAACATTAGCTACACTACCATTATAGTTACTTAAATATTGATAGTCAAATTTGCCCTACATACTAAGTTTTTCGCACATTTTTTTTTTTTTCAAAATTGTGTCAACTTTGCGCATCTCTATAAATTCACATTTAAAAAATAGAATCAATTTCCAGTTAAATGGTATCAATCGTTTGGCTCATTTCAACAAGTCAAAAAGTGATTTTTGCAACGAGTTTCGGCAGAATGCCCCAGTGTGAGGCGCAGTCCGTCGCCTGTAACTCCGGAATCCGAAGCAGAATGGCAACCAGTCAGCATGACTTCTCTTAGTGTGGATTGGAGCCAACTGGGAAATAATATAGATGTTAATCCAGACATCGAATGCTCTGGCACCCAGATGGTGGCCGCATCTACCCAGAATTCGGTGGAGAGCCAGCCGTGAATTGTCTGATTTAAACACTGCATTATTGAAGTTCTTCTATATGTAAAAATATCAGTACTGGAGAGATATTTACTATAAAGTGTCTAATTGAAGTTAGCCCTTATTTTAAGTTAGTTATAATACCCTTTGTACACAAAAGAAAGATCTCGATTAAGTCTGTTTTGGCACAAAGATGGAGAGCCAAAGTATATATATTTGAAGTTAAACCATATTTTAAGTTATGTAATACTCTTTGTAAAATTGAAGTGTTATTGATCGTGCTTTTGTTGTGACGAAATTTATAAAAATGGAGTACACAAAACACAGCTCTCGATTACGACTGCTTTGGCAAAAAGATGGACAGCCAGCCATTTACTATAAAGTAACTATTTGAAATTTGTTTATATTTTAAGTTTGTTATATTACTCTTTTGTTATAAAAAAAAATTTATAAAATTTGAGGACACAAAACACAGATCTCGATTCCGAATGCTTTGGCACAAAGATGGAGAGTCAGACACTTACACTTAAAGTAACTATTTGAAGTTGGCCCATATTTTAAGTTAGTTATAAACACTTTGTAAAATTGGATTGTTTATTTATGATTTATAAAAATGGAGTACACAAAATACAGATCTTCTTTGCTCATATTTTAAGTAAAATAAACAACTCTTTGTAAAATTGAAGTTTAAATTGATTTTGTTATTTGAAATATATCAAAATTGCGTTAGAAACATATCATAATGTAGAGAAAATTGTAACATTGTTAATAATAAAATGTAAACTTTAAAAAAAAAAAAAATAAAAATAAAATAAATAATTAAGAAACTAAAAATAGGTGGTCGCTAGAATTTCCGACATGGGCTTGTTCGATGTCTTTCTCCAAGACTTTTAATTTTTTGTTTTTAATTTCCAAATATTGTTCGTCCATTTCTGCCTTCCGTTTTGTTGTTTTGTTGGTTGTTGTTGTTTATTGCTGGATTTCTTTGCTCGTTGAGCTGCTGATATTGTCCAAAAATACGCTCGTCATCGATGTGTCGCCTAGTATTTCAATGCCATCGAACATAAATTCGATGTTGCTGTCCCTGGTTAATGCAGAATCGTCTCTTAAAAAACTCATCATTTTAAAATATTTAAATTTCGAAACGTGAGTCTCTGCTTTAGCTCCAGATGCTGGTTGAGGGACCTTCCGAAGTGCCTTCCTGTATTCGCCTTTCAAATATTTAAAATTTTGTTTGCACTCAGTTTCTGAAATAATACAAAATACATTTTATTTTTACAGATATCTTTCAACTGGGGTGTCAATGCGAGCAATATCATTCAGTTTTTGTATTGCAGAAAGCACTTTACGACAGATAGTTCCAGATGTATATCAAGAAATTTGGGATACTTTCAGCAGCAAACACTTCGCACCACCGAGCACCCAAGACTTTATCAACGTGTCGAATGATTTTTTTTTTAAGGTGGGTTTCGAAATTGTTTAATCAGAGGCTCTCATCTGCCAGGCGTTGCGTAGAATGTGCTTTTGGAATAATGACCGAAAAATGGCGCTTGTTAAAAAGAGAAATTGCTGTTTCGTTCCATTTGTCTTTTGCACAACACAGTTATTGACATCGAACACATTAATGATTATATACATTCTTTGATGGCAAAGAACAAAACGAAATTTCAAGTACATCAAGAAAAAACAAGAAAGAAAGCTAACTTCGGCACGCCGAAATTGGTATACCCTTGCAGATTCCAATTGTATAAATTATAATCTATCCCAATATAATATAATATGAACTACTTTCATATACATACAATTTTTACAGTTTTACATTTTTTTACATTATTACACATTTGTGCATGTAAAGTAAAAAGTAATTTTTCTCCATGTTTACCGATCGTTTGTATGGCAGCTATATAATATAGTCGTCCGATTCTTTTGAAATTTACAACAAAATTCTGAAAAAATATGAAACACTAGTATCTCAAAGTAGAAGAAATTATGTTGAAAACTGACAAAGCTATAATTTTTTTCTGAAATTTTTCACGACCGTTCCTATGGCAGCTATATGATATAGTAGTCCAATTTTTATAAAATTAAATCCAAAAATCTTAAACAATATAGAAAGCTCATAACCGAGAGTTGATCAAGATTTGTTAAAAAACAGTGAAGTTATAATTTTTTTTCAACAAATTTACGGATCGGTTGTATGGCAGCTATATGATATAGTTGTCCGATCCGGCTCGTTCCGACTTATGTACGAGTGAGAGTATATAGAAGGCTATCTGCAAAGTTTCATTAAGATAGCTTTAAAACTGAGGGACTAGTTTGCGTAGAAACGGACAGATAGACAGACGGACAGACGGACATGGCTAGATCGACTCGGCTGTTGATGCTGATCAAGAATATATATACTTTATAGGGTCGGAGATGACTCCTTCACTGCGTTGCAAACTTCTGACTGAAATTATAATACCCTGCAAGGGTATAATAACAGATCAGGAAATGAAGCTAAACAGATAAGGGACATATTTGTAGATTACTTTAATTAATTAAATTTAACTGCAGTGGATTTTTTTTTTTTATTTAATACATATTATATATTAATTTGACTTATATTTAAATAAATGAATCATTTCCATAATATTAGATATAAATAAATTACTCACGTAAAGATATCAGATACCAATAAATTAATCATGTTAAAAAAAGTTAATGTGTTATTAATTAAAAAAAAGTTTTTATTATTTATTATTATGAACCAATTGAAAACTAAGAGCTTTCTTGCTTTGCAATGTTACATAAATATACATATGCATATACATATAACCATATGTATACATATACATATGCACATATCTTACATACATATGTACTTGCATAAATATGGTAAACGATAATTGGAGAAATAAAATATTTTATAAGCTTTAAATGCTTATAAGCTTGGTGCTTTCATCACTAATGCGATTGAATCCCATATTTTTTCGGTTACTATTCTATTTGCATAGAATTTTTTTTTTATACCACACCGATGCTTCGAAGTCCCCTATGGCTGCAACAGAACTAAATAAGCTTCTGTCAGCTTGTAAAAGTCAAACATGTTTGTTCGATCAAACAGAGAGGAGAGGAGTTGATGGCTGATAACGGCAGAGCGAGAATCAGCGGCAGTTTGCCAAGCGACTTTCCATATTCAATGCCCCGACGCTCATACCGCATCCCGTACGCAACAATGTCTCCAACATACACATTGGCCTCGCGCACACTATCGCATGAAGAGGAATCTGACGGCTGAAGCTTAAACTCCCGTTATAAGCTTTCAGAAACAAACACACTACTCTCTATGAAAGTGCGCACACTGACGTAGGAAAGGTCGTGAAATAAAAAAAATCAGTTTTCAAAATGATTTCTTCTAATTTGAGATACAAGCATATCATATTATTATAATTTTATTTTAAATTTTATAAGAATCGGGCGACTATATTATATAGCTGCCATACAAACGATCGGTAAATGTGGAGAAAAAAAAATAAATTTTGCTTTACACGTAAAAAATGCAAAAACATGTAAAACTGTAAAAATAAAATGAATACAAAAGTAATTAATATTATATTGGGATTATAATTGATACAATTGGAATCTGCAAGGGTATACAAACTTCGGCGTGTGGAAGTTAGCTTCCTTTCTTTCTAATTTATAACTTCGCCTGAGAGAAGATGTTAGATTTATAAGGTCATGTTAAAGAGTCGGCTGCTTGTTTGGACAAAAATTTATATAAGTGTTGTGGACAAATTTCTGAATTATCTTTTTGGTTAAATTAATTTGCTGACAATTGCTAAGTCATTAAAAAATTATTAAATCAGGCAGAGTTTGTGCTTTCCTTCGTAAATCTTGTAGTTCAGCTGCACTTAGTTGCCAAGCATTCATAATCTGGTTCTGTGTCGTCTTAGTCTTTGATATTCATCAAAATCGGCTCCATGTTTTTAATGTCTAATACGGGTTTCTAAGCTTGTAACTGATTGGTTAAGCACAACCCTGACATCGGCGCGCTGCTGCCGCCGCCGAAACCTCTGCTTTCTTATTGGTGCGTGCCGGCACCTGCGCACTGCCCGGATCGATTCCCCAGTTCCGATATATACATACCTCTCTCAATTAAACGATCTCTGACTTTATTTTGCATATATGTACACATGCTAAGAAAAGTATGCGAACACACACGATGCTTAACTTTGATTGTTTAAAAAAATAACATGTTTAGATAATTGATGTCGACTTAAAATTTTTTATTGTCGACATTTATTGATGATATATTAATTCAGTTTTTATTTTCCTTAATATATAACTTAATTTAATAATAATAATAACCATAAAATCACGAATACAAATTTCAAAAACACATTGTATTTGCTCTATATGCAGCGTTGGGCACCGTTCTTATTGCATTCCAAAAAAAAATGGTTGCAGTCTAAAAAGTTATTTTTAAGTAACGTGCCGGATGGTCGGATATATCGTGTCATACCCTGTTTCCATGTGCAACGGAACGGGCAGAGACAAGTTAACAGGACCGTGTAAAACAAAACGAAGAACTGCAGAAATTAATCGCTGTTCTTTTTGTACTTTTGAGAGGCACGCGGTTTTGTTCGCGATTTTCACTTGCGATTTACTTTGTGAAGAAGAAAAAGGTTTAAAAGTTAAAGGAAATTTAAAAATTTAGCAAGTAAGTGTTTCTAGCATTATAAATCATAAGGGAAAGTGAAGTGGAAATAAAGTATTAAGAATATAAAAGTTTAAAGTATAACAAAAGCGGCGTCAAAATAAACTTAGAACTCAGAGGATGTACCAATATAAACGGTATAGGAGCATATTGGGGATCGATTAAAGATCATTAGGTGAAAATTTCATGAAAATCGTATGACAGATTTTGAGAAAATCGCCTTACAGTAATGCGTTCAAAATTGCAGTTAGGGAAGGCGCGAACTCCAGAGCTAGAACCAGCCGTGAGCCGGTCGTGAACCAGTGATTCAGCCCGCCATTGGACCCATGTTAAGCATTCGAAAAGTTGGCGGGAATTCATATAAGGGTTTAATTATTGATACTCTCAAAGAGGATGTGCCAACATGCACGGTATACCAAACGAAAGGGAAAGTTAATTATGATTTTTCATTTAAATTTCATGAAAATCGTATCGACAGTTTTTGAGAAATTCAAGTGTTTCTCTTTCATAATTTTATGGGTATACACTGGCTTCATATCGATTGTGGTGCCGTGCCTCACATGGCCTATCGAGATCGACAGTCTGGCAGCGCAGTGTAATCGGAAAACCCAAAATTCGAGCTAAACCGTCAACAAGGGTAAGCAATTTTGTTTTTTCAGGTTTTTAATATTTTAATTTTTATTTACTTTTTTTAATTTAGATGAGCTATAACTTTTATAATTTCTTCGATGGCCAAGGCGGACCTCGCGGGCTGGCAGGACCGCGAGGACGTGGCGGACAAGGCGGGCGTGGCGCACACGGTGGCCATCGTGGACGTGGCGGTTCGCTGCCAATGCGAGGTGGCCTTGGGCTTAACTGCCACCCGCGGTTGGCGATCGCCCACAAAGCGGCGCGGCATGTGCCTGCGTCGCAACAGCGGCAGTTGCGGCAGGCAGTAATGGATGCACTCCGTCCTGCTGCTATTGCGCAGCAGCCACGGCAGCAGCCACAGCAAGAACGAGAGCAGCAGCAGGGTGAGCAGCAGCAGCTGGTGATGGCTCTGGATGCCCTTTCTTCCGAACAAAGGGCCCTAAAGGCGGGCGCTTTCATGGGACAGCACCAACCAGAGGAGCAAGAACAAACGCAGAACCAATAAAAAAACAAACAAAAAACATTAAAACCAAAAATTTGTTATTATTTATTCTTTATTTCTTATTAATGTTTTGACAACAAAGTGTAAGGATATGGTCTCAGACGAAGATTTTCGTACTAGAAAGTATCCTCACCATCATAGTCGAAAATATTTAGATGTTCAGTCCGCTTTTGAAAAACTTGGAGTGATTAGTAGTTGAAAAATTAGGCAACATTGAAAAGGGAACTTTTTCTAAGGCATTGATATCAATGAGTAGGTAAGTTCCAAAAGAGTTTGCATGCAAGCCGAGGACCTTATTGGAGCTGCCGAACTGGAAAGCCACAGAGTTTCGACAGTTTTTGTTATATACTGGGATTTTAGCTCTTAAAGATACAATCAAAAAAGAGCAATATTATGCATTTTTGTTACTACATTGTGCATATAGATTGCTCTGCTCTGAAAAACAAGGGCAACAAAATATTGATGTTTCTCAGGAAATGTTGAATATTTTCGTTGAGAATTTCCCGTATGTTTTTGGTGAAAACAGTGTTTCGTTTAATGTCCACAGCTTGCTTCATTTACGCGAAACGATCCAAGTAGTCGGAGATCCGGATAGTGGTTCGTCCTACGCATTTGAAACTTATTTGTAGACCCTTAAGCATTTTGTCCGAAAGCCCACACAAATACTAGAACAGATAAATAGAAAAATTAGCGAGGAAAAAATAGATATTTGTAAAAACAATGAAATAAAATTAGAAGGTAGAATTTTATATTTAAAAAGATGTCTTCTTAGCGGAATTAGACCCGATAATTTATGTTTTGTTCAGGATATAGTTGCAATAAAAATGTATTCATTTTTAGAAGAGGCAGGAAAAGTTTTTATTGTAGGTAAGAGATTTTCTGAATTGTTTAGTTTTTATGATTAGCGAGAGTATTTTTGATGAGGAAAATTTGCAGTAGGAGATTTTACAAGAAAGGTCATTGGAATTCCTCATAAGAATAATGTAGTGTTAATACCCTTGCTTCACTTTTATTAGGGCTTTTCATGTATTCTTTAATGGGAGGTGTTTAGTCCGTCGGCGTCTTATAGGACGAATCGGGCATATATAGTGCGGCAGCGTTCTATATATCTTTGGAAGATTCACCTACCCGGTTCTAATACCAAAAAAAAAAAAAAAAAACTTGCTTTAAGTAGGTTTCTTATATATAATTTTTTATTTATTTATTACTTGAGTTTTTATTTTTATCATTTTATTTTTTTTAATTTGATTGCTTTATTTTATTTTTGTTTGATTTATTTTTATTATTTGTTATAATTTATATTTATTTATTATTTATATCTACAGTTTTTATTTTTATCATTTTATTAATTTATTTTATTTTTGTTTGATTTATTTTTATTATTTGTTACTTTTAATTATCTTTCATAATCAAATAGCATGAGTTCTCCAGCACCGAAATGATTCTGCTTGGACAGCATGAATAGCCGTAAGTATTTACAGGCCGCCAAATTGTAAGTCCTGCTTCTTGGTTCTGCAAATGCCTTTAATTTTGTCAACGTCTGAAAAATTTCTCTAAATAAATTTTATTGGTTTTTACAGAAATCGAAGACGTTATCGCGAAAATTGGTGGTACGTATTTAAAGTTAAATATCAATTAAATTCTTTTTTTATTCAAGTGATGCGAGCTGAGCTCCGTGAGGTCAAGAATTCGGTTGAAGTCATGGCCGACTCGCTTGGATCCCTGACGGCCCTTGTCATGGAAATATTTAAGGACAGGCGTAGGGAAACCATTGAAACCAACTGGTCTTTCCCTATAAGTACGGAGGAAAAACTGATCAAAATAAATTCCGTTTTAAATTTAGAAACATCAGGGAAACTAGTAACGCCAAATAAATGGCTTGCACTTTCAAGCTACAAACTTAAGGATGGCAATTTTAAATTGCGAGCTCTAGTTTCATCGCCAAAGGATGAAATTGAATCATGTGCTGATCCCTTTTTGACTATTTTAGAAACCCCTACTTGAGATTCTGAAGTTATAGAAAATCTATCGACTACTATAATTTCGATGTCTCTATCCAAACTGATAGATAAAAGTCATATAGAAGCGTCACTGAAATGTCTTCGCGAGACTTGTCGGTTTGGTAACACCAGCTTAAATATTGATGTAGAAATGGTCAATTTTACTCCATGTAAATTAATTTTGTCGGAGGTACAAATGCATTTTTTCTCCATTAATGCATGCTCTATAATTTTTAGGTCGCTACGATTGAATAAAAAGTTATTCGTTTCTTATGCATACTGTAAAGATCCGTCATGTAATTTTTACATGTTTATAGATTAAATTTGACACACTCCATCGATTAAAAAAAAAAACGACTCAGTGTAGGGCAATAAATCGTTTTCTTGCAAAGCAAGATATCAAGGGTAGCATAGAATTAAGAAACAAGATATTAAATAAAGCCAACCACACAGCCTATGATATTGGTCTCTTTCTATGCGAGAGAAATAGGTTTTGTCGGCAAAATAAGTTCAAGCTGCCCATATGCAAACGCATTATAACTGATGTCAGCTTTGAAATCATCCAAGCGGTTCTAAAAGAATTCAATGACTTGGATGTTATAGCAAACAATAGTATGTGTTTTTACTTCTTGTTCCAACAAAGTGAAACATTTCCTGTTGTATGCGTTCAGTTTTGTACGAGCCATTTTGCAAAAATAATGTGTTCCGATATAGATAAAACTGTTGGATTGGCAAGCGTTGAATTAAGAGATTTTTTAAGAAATGCACTAGGTCTGGCTTATAATATAATCACAATTAATGACTTAGAAAAATGGTTCTTCAATGTGGTAACCGTTCTTTTACCTCCAGTCATAAACAGTAAAGTACACGAGGCTACTTTATATTTATTAGGTTTTACCTCAATGGTCTTTGATTTGGGAGAGCATGACTCGAATGCCAAGCCCATTATAAAATATAAAGATTATTCACTAAAAACCATTGCTGGTAAAAGTGAATTTAGGGAACGATTTTCTATTATTGTCTCTGAAGCACTAAAAATTATTTCAATGGAATCAGATATGGGCCAAGAAAACCCATTTTACCATCCGAAAATGGTTGAAGTCATATTAGGAAAATATATTGCTTTTGCGCCATTTTGGACCAATATAATGGGAATTTTTATTGATCCTAGCAATAAAAGACCCAGTAAACCCAATAGAGTCTATGTTTAAGAAACTAAAACACAGTGTTTTTTAAAAATAAGCAGGGGCTGAAACTAGGAAGATTCATTCGTAAAATGAATGATTTTTCAAACTCTATGGTGCGGCAAGTTGAACTTGCACATCTAGAATTTTCTCGTTCCCCTTTGACTCATGGCACTACTATTAAAGCTAAACCGAAAAGGTTCAATTTATTAAAAAATTAAGATATAGCCGATAAGTTGTCAAATAAAAAATTGTCAACTGTTAAAGAGAGTTGGCAGAAAAAAGGAAACAAAAAACTCAAAATAGGCTTATTACATAACCCAGAAGCAATAATTGATTCGAATGTTTCGATACAATTAGAACATTCTTACTCTACTAAGGGTAACGTATTTAAAATGGAGGAAAACTTCAAAAATGTTCTATCTAAGCATTTAAACAAGGTACGATATTAACAAAAAATAAACATTTTTACGTGCTAAATTGTAAGACTCTGAGTCTGTGCATACATTGAATTCAAATAAATTTGTATATCATCTTGAACTAGATGACGTACTGACACTGCAGAACAAACAGTGGCTGTCTAACTTTGTATTAGATGCCGCTTTAACTGTTTTAATATTTATTAAAAATGACGCTTCATACATTAAAGTACCATGTCAACTTGATGAGAATGGTTTTCAGAATGACAAAATAATTAAGGAAGCTAATAATAACTCAGCTTATCATTTAATTATTCATCACTGTTACTAACATCTTTTTAGTATATGCTTTATAGATACTTTTAAACAAGAGTTTATATTTGTAGATCCTTTCGGTGAAACACCAATGGCTTCAAAGTTTAGAATTTACTACAAAGATATGTTGGACCGAATAACTGGAATGAATTATACATGCGTGTCTATAAAACATGACATTCAACAAGACGAGTATAATTGTGGCATTTTCACACTGCAGTTCGCAAAACGCTACATAGAAAATAAGTACATAACAAATTTGCAGCTAGCTTATTTGTTCAGAAAGGAGATTTTCCGCCAACTACTTAGCC
>VNJR01007375.1:0-10270 GCA_008042585.1 Drosophila punjabiensis
TTGTTTTTATTATGTTTATTATGTATATATATTTAGATCAGGGTGTAAGTTATATGCTGGTATATACAGTTTTTGCATGTGCACAAGACAGGTTAACAACCGAAGTCAGCAGCGCCCGTTGGCGCAGTGATTTTCTTTGATTTCCTTAATAATTCTTTACAATTACATCTTGTATAGTATATATGTGTGTATATATATAACATAAGTGACTAATCGTAAGTTGCATTGACGAGTGGGTAGATACCTAGGGGTTCTTCTCGATTTTCTTTTTTCTCTTTAGGTTTTTTGGGTGGGGTGATGTACAATACGTTTTCGTAGCGCTCTTTCGTAATAACTAAATTCGTCTAAGCCTTAAAAACAAAACACACACACACGCGCTGAGCTCTGAATACAATTACAATGTTTCATAACCAAAAGAATTATGAAGGAAACATATGTTAAAGATGGGATGGCGATGGCGCGGAGCGGGAAATAAAATGTGGATCTAAACATATAATCTTTGTTCCTGGTCGGACTCACTCATCACTTGTATCACCGATTGATTTCCGATTTAGTCAAGTTCCCTTATCCTGTTCGTTTTCTCCTCTCCTCCTCCTCCTACATTCCATAATTTTCATGTATTTCTAGGATGTAAAGCTGTAACAACGCGAACGCAATTCAATAATATGATAGTAAATATTAGCACTTCCTCTCTTCGTTGACTATGACTACTGGGTACTGCGGGGGTGATGCGGCATCTCGGCACCTCGGCCTTGCCTAGCCATTCTCGCACTGGTGACCCTCGCAGTTGCCCCAAAAGATGCAGTTCCCAATGCCGCTGTAGCAGATCAGCGATACGGCGGTCAGGAAGACCAGGCTACAGATTGTGCAGGGCTTCCTCTCCAGAAAGAATCCGACTAGATATAGCACGATGAACATCACGTGCGTCTCCATGAGCGCCGGGTTTGTGGGTTTTGGTATCAGCAGCACGGGCAGCAGGCATTGCAGGCAATACATTGTGGGCGTTCCTCCAGGTGCTTCAGTTCTCTGAGCGGCTCTGAGTGGGTGGTGATGGTGCTGGTGCTGGATGTGGTTGCGGATGTCTCGCTGCGCTCCTGGCCAGAACGTTGACGTGGTCTTCGGCGACCTGCAAGCGGATGGGCCGTGGTTTAGTTTTAATGATTCTATAATTACTATCTGTCGTAGGTCCTGGGCAAAGGCCAAAAGTGCCTCCACTCGGCATTGGCCACCCTCAGGTGCTCCTGCCGTGGACTTACCTCTCCTCCAGCCGCTGGCCTCTCCGATATCAGCTTGGTTTTTCGCTCGTTTGTTGTGCGTCGTTTACTATATTATCACATATTTACCCAAAATGCTACCAAAATAGAGCTGCAAAAACAATCATGGTGCGATTGGCGATACTATCGATATCGATATATTTAAAAAGAGATGCATCGATGCTTACACTTTTTACGCTAGAGCGGGAAATAAAATCAATTAATCGATTCTGTAGACTTTAACAATTGGTTGATTTAAACTTTAAAATAAATAAAAGTTAAAAATGTTTAACCAATGTGATCTATTAAAATAAATATATTTGACAGACTTCTTTAGGCATTCGAAACACAGTGTTGGTAAACGGTCAGGAATTACTGCTGGTTCCGAGGCATAAATGGAACCACTATTACCGCCAGAATTTAAAAGCATGTTATTTACACTTTAACAAATTATTGTTTAATTTGTAACACAATTTCTTATTAATCTCTGGATATCTTTTCCACGCTCTCCCAGGAATGTTCTGAGTCTCTACCATATAAACTTTTCAGTTATATTTTTAACTGTTCAATAAAATAAAAGCAAATTTCACAAATGCATGTATATTTTTTATGTATATTTTTTTTTTTAATTTGTTTAACTTAACAAAACATTACGAATGCTGTATACAATATTTAATGGCCAAAATGTGATGACAATGGGTCTAGAACTCAACAATTTTCCGTGAATACAATCGATCTTAAAATGCATTTTTCACATTTATCTTAAAGTAGATTTTTATATATTAACAGGAAGACCGTTTTTTCTCCTTCATGATGTGCGCAGTCAGGTTATTTTGTTATGAAACATGATACATAGAAGCTTGTCATATGGCAACGGTTAATGAATCTAAAAGAAAAATAAAGCTACTGCCTCTTCCATCGATGTCTGTACTATTTCTTCCAATATAACGTGTTGGCATACAACGAAGGAACGGTGGCCAGCGGCAATAAATAGATCCAGCCAGCGAAACCGGCTACATAGAGAACGATGGCAAGGACACGTCGCCAGAGATCCTGCTGCCATAGGTCCTGGATATCCGGTAGACCCATGTGGTTGCAAAATGCATGCACCAAAAACGGAGCCACCAAATGGCCCGTTCGAGCAAACAGATACGCCGAATAAAACCCAAAAAGTGTGGTGTAGGTAAACTGGAATAAACCTATCAACAAGGCAGTGCTCAGTTCCACTCCCAAGCTCAGTCGCTCGGCAATATGGTGCAGATGGGCCACTCCAAAGAACAGAGGCGTGATGAAAACAGCGACCACGGGCGAAAAGCTCTGCAGGATGAGGGGCATCATGCAGGCTCTGAACACAAACTCCTCGCTTAAGGGAGCCATCACATGATTTCGCACCCAGATAATGCTGCTGAAGGATCCTCGCCAGTAGTCAATATCTAAAACAGGGAAGAGAAATGTATTTATTTGTCTTTAGTTGAAAGTGAATCAAACTTGGATCGATTTACAAACCAAAATACGAGCGTATAGACTCGTTCTGCATGTTTACAAAGATTGGTCCCAGGAAGAGGAGAGCCGTGAGAGCGTAAGGTATCACCACGGCCTGCCACAATCCCTCCAAGCGGAATCCCAGCAATTTCGGGAACGGCTCCCGGCTCAGCAGTTCCGGCGATGAGAAGAAGTAAACAAAGAAGGGAGCCACCAGCATCACCATGGATACGCTGACGAATCTTCTCTTGACCGTCGTGGGATGATCCCGGTTGTGTTTGGTGTTCCAGATATAGAGACTTCCCACGTAAAGCAGCGCCAGCACGAAGCAGCAGCTCACCGAGGTGACCACGGGGATTTGGGGCAGGACATCTTGGTCTGCTGGCGGCGGTGTCCCGATCTTTCCGGCTTCCATTTCGCTCATGTTGGACATCTAAACGCAGGTATTCGTCATTCTTTGGATTAGCCGAAAAAAGTACACAAAAACAGCTGTTTTGCAGCAGTGTAACCGCTCTTAATTGAGAAGTGTTATCGATTGTTTCAAGATTTTTTAAATATTTAAAAAAAATTGATTTCTTGGCAGTTATAAAGAAAAATATACAAAAATTTCTTCTAAATGCAAACCGCACTTTAGGTTCTGCATAATTGGTGTATATGACTGCTTCACTGCAGACTAGGGTTTTGGGTAATATATAAAAACTTTATTTTCTTTATATGATATATTTATAACGTGGTATTTCGTTTTCTTTTTTTTTGCTTATATTTTTAAATAATTTGTCCCTGGTCACTGTCCTATAATAACTCCATTGCAAGAGACTTGCATAGTCAATCGGAGAACAAGAAGCTTAAACTACAATTCAGCGTGTCCCAGAATGCATGTAAAATCAATCCAATCCAAGTGTTAAAATCCCATAAAACGATTATGCCAGGCCTCTATTTATGTCTATATGCATATTTTTTCAATTACGTAATACTTTAATATGCGTTTTCATATATTAAATATATAATATATGTAACATGTAAAAATTTGTATTTTTCTTTTTTCCAACGTTTCCATCTATCGTTTTCCAAGACTTGTTTGAACATTTTCGATTAAATCGATTCTAAAAATATATTTCGATGCACATTGAAAATGATGTAAAATGTATCTGCAAATATTATTAAGTTAAATTAAATTAAAAATATCATCGATACGATATTTTTAAATATCTCTGACAACCCTACTGCAGACATTTGCAGTCACACTAATTTATGATAAGCGGAAAAAATACTAAGCAGGCAACACTGAAAAGCAGCGTGCGGTTGCGTTTTTTAAACAGTTTTTGCTGATAAAGTAGGCCGATTCTTAAAAATAAACTCATTAAAAGCGCCACACAGGAACTATCAGCCCCCGAAGAACAGCCAATATGTCGTTTTTGCTGAGGGCCGCCGCCTCAGCCCGCAACATCGTTCATAAGGTTTCCCTCCGAACATCTGCTTAACTCTTCGCCGAAGAGGAGTTGACTTGACCTTTGTCTCCGCTTTGTTTATCTTCCGATAGGTGCCCGTGCGCCAGCTGAATCTCCTCGAGTTCCAGAGCAAGGATCTCCTCCAGAAGTACGGCGTGGCCATTCAGCAGTTCAAGGTATTGGACAACTCCAGGGCCGATGCCGAGGTGGTGAAGACATTTGGTAAGTTGGTGGAGACAAAATTTCGGGGTTTATGTAATCTTCCCCAGCTAATTGATGTTAAATGTGTGTTTTTATAGAGTGCCCGGAATACGTGGTGAAGGCGCAGATTCTCGCCGGTGGGCGCGGCAAGGGTACCTTCGACAATGGATTCAAAGGCGGCGTGCATATCACCTCAAAGTAAGATAAATTGTGTGTGTTTTGGGTTTTAATGTATTTAAAATCTGTTCATTTATGGCTTCTAATCTAAAATGGCTTTAATTAACTTCACTTTTCATTTAATTAAGAGGTACAAATGAATAATTTTAACTATTAATAATTGAATTTGACAGATTTTTAACGGAAATGTTAGCTTGACCACATAAAATCATATTTGGACAGAGAAATGAATATTAATAAATGTTAGTCCATAAATTTAAACTCTACATTAAAGAAATTAAAATAATTTTCCGTTAAAATTTGTTAACAAGAGAAACAATCTATTTATTATCGTTACGATACAGATAAGCTTATCACATTATTAATTTTATTAAATAACAACTTAACCTGAAGTTTGCCAATACTTTGATGCTTAATAATAATGATAACATTTTGAGAAACCCAGAATAGACCCCTTAACGAATACAAAGTTGATAAGACGCGTTAATATTTGTACTTTCGGCAGCAAGAGCGAGGTGCTTTCGCTCAGCCAGCAGATGATAGGAAACCGGCTGATAACCAAACAAACGCCCAAGTCTGGAATTCTGGTCAACAAGGTCATGGTGGCCCGCAGTGTCAACATTACCCGGGAGACGTATCTGTGCATCTTGCTGGATCGCGAGCACAATGGCCCCGTGCTGATTGCCTCGCCGGCGGGCGGTGTGGATATCGAAGCGGTGGCCGAGGAGACCCCTGAGAAAATAAAGACTGTCCCTCTGGACATTGATCAGCCCATACCGGAGGCAACACTGGTCGAGGTAGCCAAGTTCCTGGAGTTCAAGGAAGATGCCGTGAAGCGCTGCGCCGCAGAAATTCAGAAACTCTACACTCTCTTTAAGGCCGTCGATGCCGTTCAGATTGAGATTAATCCCCTGGCAGAGACGGATAAGGGAGAAGTGATCTCTGTGGATGCCAAGCTGAACTTTGATGACAATGCTCAGTTCCGTCAGAAGGATATCTTCGCCATGGACATCACCGAGGAGGAGTCCGATCCCCGGGAAGTTGAGGCGGCTAAGTACAATCTGAACTACGTCGCCATGGACGGCAACATTGGGTGTCTGGTGAATGGCGCTGGCCTGGCCATGGCCACCATGGACATCATCAAGCTGAATGGCGGTGAACCGGCCAACTTCCTGGATGTCGGTGGCGGCGTCAAGGAGGATCAGGTTGCCAAGGCATTTGAGATCCTCACCGCCGATCCGAAAGTCAAGGGAATCCTCGTCAATGTCTTTGGTGGCATCGTCAACTGCGCCACCATCGCCAACGGTATTGTGGCTGCTTCCAAGAAGCTGCAACTCAATGTGCCGCTGGTCGTCCGGTTGGAGGGCACCAATGTGAACCAGGCCCGCGAGATCCTGAAGAATTCCGGCTTGCCCATCCAGACGGCCAGTGACTTGGATGACGCCGCCCACAAGGCAGTGGCTGCTCTTAAATAGAGTGGATTTTTAATTATTATTTTAAAAGAGGAAGGATTTTCCATTACGCAGGAGAAAATGTCTTCCATAAAACTATATATCACGACGCACATTAGCATTTACAACGGACAGGCCTTTTATACCTAAGTTTTAATCGACAATATATCCGAAATATGTTATTTTTAACATAAAAGTATAATATTTATTTTTTGGGAGCAGTTAAACTATTGTGTTATTAAAATAAAAGGAGAGAAAACTAATTAGAAGTTAAAAAATAATTAATTTAAATTTTTAAAACCGAAAATTCAAAAAGGAAAAATGGGCATTTAGTGTGCCCAATTTCCCAGTATTTATCGATTTTCCCTACTTTTGAGATTTTTTAGGTAGAAAGCCAAACTTCCATCTGGCAACACTGGTCCCTAGTCCACACCCAAAGCCTGCAACCAAACAAACAATTCTCGTGGAAAACAGCGAAATTCATTGAATTTCGAACTCAAAGCATGCAAAAATCGTCCCACTTTGCACGCGAGGATTCCCAGGAGCACCTTCCCAGCAGCCAGACCCACAACACGGTGAACATGAAGCGGCGCACCCTCTCCGGTAGCTGTGGCGTTGGCGTCTTCGTCTTCGCGTTCGCCTTCATTGTGATTGCCTTTGCAACGCCCAGTTGGTTGGTGAGCGATTATCGCATCACGGGGGCAAAGCTGGACCGTTTGGGGCTTTGGGTGAACTGCTTCCGGTCGCTGCCGGACGTGAACGATGACAGCCAGCGGCGGTTCTTCGTGGGCTGTCGCTGGGTCTACGATCCCTTCACCACGGGCTACGATGAAATCAGGGGCTTCCTGCTGCCCGCCTTCATGATAGCCACCCAATTCTTCTACACGCTGGCCTTCATCGGGATGCTGGTGAGTGCCATTGGAGTGCTGATCTTCTTCCTGTGCGCTGGCCCGGACCAGAAGCACTTCATCACACTCATTCGATCGGTGGGATATGTGCTCCTTGGCTCCGGAGTGAGTGCAGCCATTGCCGTGATTGTGTTCGCCTGCTTTGGCAACCGGAACGGCTGGATGCCGGAGCACGCGAACAACTGGTTCGGCTGGTCCTTCGTCCTGGCGTGCGTGGGCACGGTATTCACCTTTGTGGCTGCCACCCTGTTCCTCAGCGAAGCCCATGTCCAGCAGCGGAAGCGGGTGCAGTTCAAGGAGTCGCAGACGCGGTTCGAGCTGGTGCGCGGATAGTTGCGGGTAAGTACTTGGTCATATCCAAGCCATGGTCACCGGTCTGACCTTCTTCTTTGTTTTTACTTTTCAGCCGCAGCAACTAGCACACATTTGCACTAAGGAAAAAAAAAATAATCTACGAAGACACATTTCAGAGAAAAAAGAAACAAAAACATTCCGTCCCCACGAAGAATTCTCACATTCTAACAACTACAGTCGAACTTCAACAAGTAGGAACTGTTTGCTAGCCAAACTTGACAAGTAGCTTTTATAATTTTTGTTTGCTGCTAAAATATTTGTATTACTGTGCTGTTTTTTAATGTTCAAAGTTAATTTTATCTCATTTGCAATTGGCCATAACGCGAAATAATTGATTAAAACCTAAGACTAGGATAATTTTCGATTTTAATTGATTCAATTCACGAAAGTTTAATTTTTGTATGTTGTATACTCCGAGAAAATTGTATTATTCAGACAAAAAAGGTTTTTAATATTTATAATTACTTGAATTATTATGTATTGTTTCTGTCTCAAATCCAGTTCAAGTTTAAACCTTTCGTGTTTGTAAACATTCAATTGACAAAGACTATGCATTAGGTTTTTGTTTTAAATAACGTAATCTAGGTTAACAATTCATATACGAAAACATATCATTATTTATTCAAAGTAGTTTAAGGTTCCTCTTAGAGAAGTTCGACTGTAAAGTATAGGTTTTTAGTTAAAAAAAAGTTTATGCAATTGATAGACGACTCACCAGCATCCCAGGCTTTCAGTATATGGTACTTATGAATCATCCATCCAATCGACCAGAACAATTCCAGACGAAGACTGAATGTTTTTCCGAATATGAAAAGCACATCGATGCACAGCAACCAACCATCAAGGGAAAGACGCTCAACCAGATGACGCATATGTAGAGTATAATGCGATAATATTTGCATAACAATTTTCGCTCAATTAACGTCCATAGACAACCAGACACACAGCCATTCCCCTACATTTTTTTTTATTTTCTGCAGTCGCAGGCTAGTCGGAGACTAGCAACGAAATATTACACTCGTGCCTTAATTAGAGAGAGATATAACTATTTTGGTATAGTTTATAGTGCCTAAATACAAATTATAATTATTGTTAGAGATACCTGACCTAAAGACCGACACCCTGCGACATGCGACAATACCCAAAAGTCCCATTGGATTGCATAAACTTCTGCTAAGCATAGTGCCTTAGATAAGTGACCCAGAAAAAGCTAAACACGAATCTCATTCGTCCATTAACTTTAAGCAATAATCATTCCGTTTTTACTCGAATATAACGCACATGACTACGTACCTTCTTTTGAAGGTAATATGGGATCTGAATTAGTATTTATCCGTCCTTTGCACAATGCTTTACAAAACTTCTATTTGTAGCATATTCTGAACCAAGAATTTAGCAATGTATTGAAAGCAACAAGAAACTCTTTTACCCCATATACAATTTAATATTTGTAACGTCTTTTATGTACAAACGACTCTTAGCTAAAGCGAAGAAAAATAAAGTTTTTATTGTGTACAACAGCTGAATGCATCTTTTGAGCGAGTTCAAGGCAGAGCTCGGGGCCCAAACAATGTGTCTGACGCTTCCAAGTCAGTTTGGTGCATTCGACTTAGTTTTCCCATGGCGTTTGCATTTTGGGAAATCCGAACAAACTTTTTGTTGTTGTTGCCTGTCGTCAGCTTTTGTAGCTGCTGAGGCAATGCGTCGTCGGATATGCATCGGACGACTGGAGTAACAATTGATATCCCAACAGATTGTGGGGCTGCGCCATGTGTCACGTTGCGATGTCGAAGTCATCTTTTTGTGTTGGTTTATTCAAAGGTGATGGATAAATAATGGTATTAGGACATTGGAAATAAATAGGGAATTATGTATTGTAAGCCCCTTTCATTATTATTAAGGCAAAGCTAATATGGTCGAAGGTGATTTACCTCAAAGTTAAACCTATAAAAAAATATCTGTTCGCTTTACTTAACAGATAAATATTTATATTTTGTATATTTACTTACCTAATTACCTAATAAAATTAAATTTAATAATTACCTAACTAATTAAATTAAATTTTCAAGTAATTTATTATAAATATCAATGGATTTATTCAAGAGAATCATAATGTGGTGAAAACCAAAAATTTACATAATAGAACAAAAGGAGTCTTATAAAATATATAAATTATTGAGAGGTATCACCAGGACAGCGTATAAGATATTATGTTAGATCTCAAAACTTACAAATATAAAAAGTAATTGTCACCATTTTTATTAGTTTGTTCCAAAGTTGGTAAAAAAACAAAAAGATTTAAAATCCTTTTAATTTTGAAGAGAATATATATAATAATTACTTTAGAGTTCCCAAAATCAGAACAATGAAGTAGGTCTGAGCCAGTTAATCTATTTATTATTATTATGTATTTATATTTTCCTTAACAGCTAGAATGAGTGTTGCGCAACATGTACCTGCAACATTTGCCTAGAAACATGTTCGTGTAAACTCCGTCATGTATCTAAGCTCTTCGAGAGTCTTTTAATATAACGTAAAGGTTACACACTCAGCTTTACCTTTCCTACCTGTTCCGACTCATGTTCGTATATAGATTTCCATTAAGAACATAATCTGTCATTTGCATATTTTAATTTAAAATTAAACAGCTTAATTTAATGATATATTATGAATGCCAACGTTTAAGAAATGACCTGTGAATAATTGAATTGGCCGATCTTTGAGAAGGGTAACTTTGAAAAGTCTCTTGCTTACGAAACACTTGATTAATTGTGTATTTAAAATGAAACGGAATTCAATATTTGATCTGCGAAGGCTTTACTTCGGCCGCCTTTCAAATCTACCAAAAACCCACAAAACTATTAGATCATTTTGTCAACAATATCTGGCTCATCGACTCACTCACCACTCACCCGGGCACTTAAAATGTCTTTTAAATGGTAACCATAACAAAATGAAATATATTAATTTATCTGGCTTATAAAGGCATAATTAGT
>VNJR01007376.1:0-36663 GCA_008042585.1 Drosophila punjabiensis
CCAGCACACACGGTCGCATACGAGGGCAAACATTTATTGCATCAATTAAGTTGGACATGTTAATTGCGTTAAGTTGAAACATCACGCACAGGCAACGCTACCTGTACCAGGTAGCTGTGCACTTTAAAAAATGCCTTTAATATATATATATTTAAATACCAAACGTTAACTGAACGCTTTAGAAGGAATCTTTCTCTTTCTCACAAAATAATTTTATTTTTAGCTGTTTTTAATATTAATATTTTCACAAATTTCTAAATAAAATAAAAAATAACCTGAAAATGAAGTCAAAATAAAAATAATGCCAACTTTGATTATGATTTACTTTAAATTTAAAGGCAAACAAAGCTAATTAATTAAATCATTTCACGCAAAAAAAAAAATCCAATAAGCTAGGCACTAATAATTCCTGCTAGAATTATAATTCTTGCTTAGTTTTTCCCCCAGTGCACACTGTGGCAGGTGTTTTCCCGGCTATACCGGCTTCCTGCTGGGCATGTGAGTGTGTTACATTGACAATGGAGGCGGATTCCAAAGCTCTTGGCCAAAAGCGTAAGCGTCAAAGGCACCAAAGCTATTTACGCATTGCGTGCTAATTAGAAATTTGGTTTGGGCCCGGTCCCAGGCCCATGGCCCAGGGCATTGGCACTGGCACTACTGGCTGCGTGCATTTGAAATGTGACTTAAATTCAATTAAATTGCTAATTATAGGCAAGGCAAAGCGAAAAAAAAATGAGAGCAGGCGAAACTTTGATTAATTGCCAAGTGCGAACTGCGACTGCTATTGAATGGCTGCCCTGAAAAGTGTGCTATTAAATGGCGAGACCTAGTTGGAAATGCAAATGCCATTACTCAGAAAGGAAGCCAAAGGACTAGAACTGCATGCATCAACAGTTGTCGAGGAACTGCCTTAACCCATCGCAACTTTTGGCCACCTTATTATAAACTCAGTGTTCCGCTTTTCCACGGGTCCAGCTATACCCACTTGGAGTTACATAAATCACCCGCGGAAAACCGAAACGTGAAAAAGTTTCTTGCTCAAAATGTCGGCGCCAAATGTTACATTTTCGTTAAACAGCAAAACGACGAAAATTTATGGCAACCTCTGGCCAACCTGAAAAAAAATTAAAAAAAAAAAAAGAAAGAAGAGTAAATACAGCCGCACAACACGAAAAAAGTGCAAATTAAAGCGAGACTTTATAGAGTTTTTCTTAGTTTTCTGGGCACAAAAAAAAAGAATACAAGGCTTTGTTTAAATTTGAGTAGAGCTAAAATTAAAGAAACACTTTGTCCTGCCTTTAAACTGAATTAATATAAAATAAGTTAAATTTTAAGCAGCACTTAATAAGTTTTTAATCTAAATTAATATAAAATAGAGTAAAATTTAAGCGACACTTTATGTCGCTTTTAATCTAAAATAGTTTAAAAAGTGTTCAATTTTAAACGACAGTTTATGGGGCTTTTTTTTGGGGTTTCGACCAAAAATATCGATGCATTCAAAATTGCCATAATTTTTGCCGCACAATTGAGTTCATGAATATTGTCTTAATTTCCGCAAATTAATTCGTTGGCAGTGAATGAAATAACACAAGCATAAATTGGGCAACAATGAGGTCTATTGATATATATATTTTTTTTAAACTAAACTATTCACGCAAATTCGCTTCAAAGGCACCGCAAAATTGCATTGGCTTTTCGGGATGATATTAATTAATTTGCAATGAGCCCAGAGACTTGGCTAATATTCATCATTATAATCAACCGAATGCGACCCGTTGGCATTTTTAGTTCGCGGTTACCGAAACAATCGCATTTATTTGCACCTGTCCGCCCGCGAGTGTGGAGTGTGTTTTTCTACACCATGTTTATCTGTAAACATATATTGCATATAAATATATATATCATATATGCGGTTATTTATGGGCGATGTTGAATTTGATGTTGTTCTTGTTGATTGTTATTGCTGACCCCCGGGCTATGGTTAAATGAAATTTTGATAAACACAAATGTTTGACATGACTTTGAGACTGCAAACAAAAAGCTATTCTTTTTTTTCCAGCCTCGCCACTGGACTTAATTAAATTGAGTTAATGTGAGTATGTGTGTATTTGCAAATAGTTATTTAAATTATAGAAATTACATTATGCTTAATTGTCAATTAAACGAAGCAAAAATGAGTGAACTGCAAAGCGACATTGCCTTTACCTTCGCCTTTGCCCACGTGCCACAGGTTGCAACACCCCGGTTACACCTGGCCGATTGTGCCGCCTCATCAATCACCTGGCGCGACTCGCTGCCACGCCCTCAAAAAGGGCTGCTAATGATTTATGATCTCCGGTAGAGAGAGGGAGAGAGGGGAGAGAGTGAGTAAAGCAGAGAGGGGAGAGTAGGAGGAGCAAAAGGCTAAATGCGAAAATTCAATCATTTAATTAGGGCAACAACACAACAAAAGAAAAAATTAATTAAACTCTGAACTCGGCGACGGTGAACTTCGCAGCGAATTTAATTCAATTTTGGTCACGCCCTCAAGGGTGTTACCTTGTGGGTATCCCAGACGGGGTTCTTAAGGTATTCTAAGGGGGTTTTTTAGTGGTTATATGACCCCTAACAATAATAAAAATAAACCAGTGTTGCCCACAATTTGTTTTGAAAAAGGTCAAAGTAAGAAAACTTGACTCTACTCTATTATAACAAATAAAAATATGTCAGATAATATACAATTTAAATATATGTTTTCATATTGTTATCTTTATTGTTTAAATATTTAAAATGTATAATTTTAAAGTAAGGAAATGTTTGTATGCTACTTAAAAAGACTAAAGACTAAGACTTTTAGTGTGCTAAAAACAAACACTAAAAGATATTACCGAAATATACATTTATTGTATGAATATACATATGTGATACATAAATTAATAAATAAATATAAAAGAACACTACAAATCTAGCATTAAATAGTTTTTAGATATTATTTTTCTTGTATCTCTCAAATAACCCTTTTTGGCGGCTTAAAAACCAATTTTTGCCAAACATTTTCAAAACCAACTGAGACCGTTTAGAGAAGCATACATCGCCAGCACTGCTTTGGGATTATTTAAAAGGGGGATGGGATGGGAGGATGTGGCTCTTTTCAAGGAGGTAAAGGAGCCATAAGACAACTGCCCTCGCTTGACATTTGCATTATAAATTGTCCCCAGCTCGATTTCCATGCACGCTGACATTTCGTGATGGGAACACGTAAAAAATTGCACATCCAGCGACTTTGTCAGCGGAGTACATGAAAATTCATGACCCTCCGCCAGCTGCCTGACACTTGGAGCATTAGATGGGCGTTGCCGGCGGGGCGGGGGGCAGGGCATGACTCCTCCACCACATCCTCCATCCTCCATCCTGTATCCTGTATCCTGTAACCCATAACCACCTCCTTCGTCAGCTGAATTTTCGTGGACTTCTCTCTCGACGGCTAACAGGAAAAATCTGCGTTGCGGCGTTTTAAAGCCAAATTTGATTTACATTTCAATGCGCGAAAGTGAATTTTTGGTGTTCCAGTTAGACGACCAGACGCCATTTTGTTTTTGTCACCGAAACTTTGAGCGTATGTGTGTGTGTATGTGTGTAAATTTGAATTTTTATATATTTCGGTTGACTTTTGCATAACTGCACTAAATTAAATTACTCAGCAAGAAACTAAAACTAAAGTTGGAATGAAGAAGCGAAGAGGAAATACTCTTTTTTCTTAGTAAAATATTGTATACTCTTAAGAACTCCTCCCTTAAAAACAAAAAGAAATATTTAAAAAATGTATTTAAGGAAAATAAAATATATATAAACAATTTCCATTTCCTTTTCAATACCTAAAAGTAAAAATTTCCATAGCCTTTTCTTAAGCAAATGAAAGGATAAAAGACAAGCAATTTCCACTAAAAAATTAAATGTTTGTCAAGCACGATCTTAAAAAGCTTTTATTACAATAATTTCAATTAATAAATACAAACAAATTAAAGTCAAACTAAATACCAATATTAACCAAGAACCCACATATTATTTTTCTATAAAAAAAACTCCTTAAAAGCAACTTCCTCTCATCTTCCAAAAAAACCTCACTTTCATTCACCCAAAAAAAAAAGAGTACAAACTTTGTCCCATAAAGAAAGCTGCTTCAAAACGCTCACAATTTGTCATAACTTTCACAAAACTGTCGCAGCAAGCTTTGGCCAAAAACAACAATACAAAAATAATAATAATAATAACAACAACCCATAACTGACTTCGAATGCAAAGAGTAAAAAATACATATATTTACTAAAAACGAAAACGAAAATGAAAACTGCCAAAAATTGCAACCAACTGCACCGAGTAAGAGAGCGAGTACAAAATAAAAAAATTTGCATTTTTATTGAATTGCAAAAGTTTTTTTCGGTCACTGCTGTCACTGCTGACTGCCAGAGATCTCTGAAAAATAAAGAAAAAAATATATAAAAACACAGCCGAAAGTCCGAGAGTTCGAATTGAAACCGGAACAACATTCGCGGCATGCGAGCAAGTGGAAAATTGCAATAATATTGAATTTGGCTATTAAGTCGTTAAGGCCCGATTGTTGCCAGAGACGGGCCATAAACTTGGCCCGAAATATATTCTACGTCACCTACAATAAATCCAATAAACAGTCTGTAAACATATTCTTAAGGAAACTATGCGATAAACCTTTTATTATGACCGTCATTGATTACCAAGCACGTGACCCAAGTTTAGGCCAGAAATAAATACGACTAGACTAGGCCTGGCTAAGAGAGCGTAAAAATTAAGAGGCCAAGCGAGTACCCACTCTTTTTTTTTATCACAAACTTTTAAGCCATTTAACCGATTTGGCGACACTAGAACAAGCGAGGACACATTACCATTAAATCCGGCGCAAAAAAATTGATTCATAAAAAAGTGGTCCCAACAAAATAAATTCGATATGTGATGCGATTGTCATTGTTGGTTTTTAAGTGAATTTTAAAAGCCTTTTTACCAGTTTTTCGCTTCATTTGCTGTTTTATGTTAGCCAAACCCAAGTTCCAGACAAAGACGCAGGGAGCAAGGAGCAGGATACAGGGAGGCCTCAACCAACAGGATGCAGGGACCGCCGTCTAGTAAATGGTTTTATTTATTGACACATGTTTACTTATCAGCCAGCCTGGCTGGTTAGATGGATGCCGGGATGTGAGATGAAACTGAAGATGGGTGCGGGGATAAAGGTTGTCATGCTTCATTTAATGCAATCGAAAATCCCCCAGCTCCTTGGCAAAGGCAGCAGCACGTGCCCGTCTCATTACGTCTTGTATATGAAGGGAATACACGCTGAGAAAATTGTAAAAGTTTAAAGTTATATTTTACAAGAAGTTTTCAAGGTCTATAGATTATTTGGAAAATATATAAATATTTATTTATATTAATTGTGGAAGATATCCAAATTACTTCTTTTAGAATTAACTTAAACACTTTTTGAGTAGCTTAAAAGCTTAAACTTTAGCTATGGGAATTTCCCTATCAACCATTTCCATCACAAAATTACTTTCTTAGAACAGTAACTATTTTTTTATATATTAATTATTTATATTCTTATTTTATTTATTATTTTTTTTTTACTGATAACTGGAGAAATATCCTGATTACTTACTTAATAAATATATTAAACACTTCATCAATAGCTTACATGCTTAACGTTTCGTTTAAGTTTTTTTCCTCAGGGTATCAAAACGTTTTAAGATACAATATTTTCTTTTAAGTTTAAATAATTATTTTACAAGAATTCCCTAAAGGCTGGATAGTAACTATTTAATATATATTTGTTTTTGGTTATTAAAGGGTAAAATAAATACTTCTAAAACGAATTTAAAAACTTGTTGAGTAATTTTAAAACCTTATCCCTCAAATGAAGAGTAAAGAACAAGAATTTTCCTTCTTATAAAAACCCAGCTTCTTTCCAATTTCACTTCAAAATATTTCCCTCTCTGTACGTATTTGTATCTGAGCTTGTGTATCTGAAACATTTGCTGATAGATGCGCTCATTCTGCAGCTTAAATGTGGTAATTTTTAATGCATGAGCTTGCCAGCAGCTCGTCAAAAACAAATGTAATGATTAATTGTGCGAGTCGTCAGGCTGGAATGAATTGCCATCGTTTTTGCGGAATATATAAAATATTAAACGAAGGAAATTTCTTATAGGAATTTCTGCGAAGTCTTATTCTATATTGCGTTCATAATTCCTGGTTAATTTTCCGAAATTATAAATGAGCAATGGACCAAAGCTCGCCGCTTGTGTAGATGCAGTCAAATGTGAGCTTAGGTCCTGGCATTACCCACGGCGGAATGCTCAAATACGTAATTACAGTTATGGTGCTTTGGCAACTCACATCCATACATGCATACATAGTTTGGGCCAGAAATAGCCGACCTAAATGCACATTATGCCGGCATATTAATGACGATATATCCGCACAAGAGTATTACCCATACATATGTATATATATAGAGTTACATGTGCATTCAACCAGGTGAGCTATTTAATAAACGTATGCAACAGTCCAGGTCCAGGCTCAGGACCAGGTCAGTCCAGTAACGGAAATAGCTGGGAGAGAAGTTACCTGAGAGAGACGGGAAACTTGGCCAAACAAACTTGAGTTTCAATCACAGGGGCTCGGGGCTCTGACATGTTAATTGAACGGTTCCGGAGAAGGTCAAAGGTCCCCTTAGCACACACATATACATACATAGTCATCTTTGAAACTTTCTTCATCTACTTTTAATTAAACACACATAAGTTTCCCTTAGATTTCCATCCTCTTGCCTTCTTGAGTTTTAACTTTCAAATTAAAGACACATTTAGCTCGCAAATCACAGTCAGTTAGGAGAGGGGGAAAAAACCAGTAGAAAGAAACGGGGAAAAGCAAACGGAAAACAGGGAAAACCGTTCTGCACCATTAATTCTAATGTTAATACCGAGTCCGAGTCGGAGTCCAAGTCCGAGGACCTCGCCAATGTCACAACAAAGACGCATCATCGATTTTATTCGACCTTCGATGGGCCGCCAAGCGAAATAATGACGGGACTCCTTGGCCCAAACTTCAACCCAAAGGACCTTAAAAAACACAGTGCACAGAAAGAAAAGAATTAATAAACTGGCTTAAAATAAATCACTTTAGACAGCTTAAAAAGTCTGCAGAGATTTTAAATATTTAATATTGGTGTGTAAAAGTATGCTGTGCTCTAAACATTAATGTATAGCATAGTTTTAGGCACACAAAAATGTGGCTTTAAAGTCCCTATTTAGATTTTAAAGACTTTATTTCTGTTAAAAAGTTTAACTTAAACTGTAAGCAACTTTAAACACTTCAATTTATACTCTTTAGCTTGGCTTCTATTGATTTGAATCCTCAAAAAAAATTCCCGGAAATAAATATTATAAAAATGAATAAAAGTTTGAAACATTTTTATGCCATAGATAGGCAAATGTTATATGCAGATCTAATCTGTAGAATGGACCAAAAATGATAAATTGTTTTCCGTGTGGTTCAAAAACACCGGACAAAAGGCCAGCGGCACTGACATGAGTTCTCCCGAGTCCGGACACATGTCAATTAAATTTGGGCCACGGCTCGCTGGCTCGCTGGCTCGCTCCTTTGCTCCTTTTGCTCCTTCGCCGACAAGTGCAGAGGGGCGTGGCCGGGACAGTGGAACTGCGGTGTCAGCATTTTCGCAACATTAAGAGCATTTTAAATGGCGCATAATTATATTGGACTGGCACATTTAGCGGTCGCCCCGAGGCGAAAAACACACACTGCATTCTGTCTAATAAACTGCACAAAAGCCGGCAACAAATGGCGCTGTGCAAAAACAATGACATCAGTGGGGGGGAAAAAGGAGAACGGGGGAATGGGTGTCCTGGACCTGGGAACAGGTCTTTTGAAAGCAGGAGAAGGAGAGCGAAAAGCAAACGAACTTTGGCCGCAGGACATGTAAATGCAATTAAAACGCTGCTCGCCTCACAAAGGCTGTTGACTGATGCAGTCAACGTTGCAATCGCAATCGCATCGATTGCGGCAAGTGTACTAATTAACTTAATGGTTATTTTTAGCCCCGTCAGCCGCCGGCAAAGATAATAATTTTCCAGAATTTTCGCTTATATTGTCTTTGTACTCTTTTTTTTTGGAACCTTCTAAATAGTTGTGGAGCTCAGGGCACTTGATTTTTATGGCCATTTTCGTTGCCTAATTGAGTTTTCTGTCGGCACTTTGGGCAACGTGGCAACGCTAATAAAGTCAACACTAAAAGCCTCGTTCAATATTCAATTAGACGCACACACACCACGCACACCCACTAACTCCCAAACACACACACAGACACAGGCATAGACAAAGGCACGCACATTGTGTTTTCAGCGACGTTGTCACCATTTTTGAGCTGCCATTGACATTTCCGTTTCCGTCGCGCGCTCTGATTCAATTAGCACAAACCTGCCTTCCTCGGCCCATCCCCTCATTTTTTGGTGGAGTCGGAGGGAGGAGGCCATTGTGGGGATTGCGGGGATTGCATGTGGGCGTCGCTAATAGGCGACTCATATGTATATAGTGTAGCCGAGGGGCCCCTCTCTCTCTCGCCCCCTTCAGGTAAACTTGCTGCGAAGTGACACGTGTTTAAGCCGCAATGTCTGCTGGATTTTGCATCGCCAACAACTTCAAATTAAACAATTATTATTTCACAGAATATGACACAATTTTGGCATTAGAAAGTTATTAGGTTTGAAGAGCTCATGTGGGTTGTGGGTTTACAACTTTTTTTATTAAATTATGAATTGTTGAAGAGGTTTAAGCTTTAAAAAAGATGCATATAGTAAATATAAATATCGAAATTAAGGCATTAAAAGGATATATTTATAATATAGATACTGCATCAATAAATTGGAGAATTAGTTGTGAAAATGGTCCTATTTTTATTAATTATTTAAATTTTAAAAATAAATTTTAACTTTATTTATGTTACATTTATTAATAGTTATATTTAATTCGTTATTTATAAATGTAAAAAACTATTCATTTTAAATTAGCTTACAACCAAAGAATAGTTCTAAGTTAGATTTATTTAATGTATTGAAAGTTAATATTATAAAATGAATACAGTCTTTTCTTTAGTATTTCAAAAGTTTATAAGTTTATGCAAATACAAGATTTTCTTTAGGTTTTTTTACTAATTTATTTCTTTAATAAAACAAAGTTTGAAACCCATGCCATTGTTTTTTTGTATGAAGCTTAACTCTTCAGATATGCAAAGCCGATCCAACTATATAAAGGGACTTAAACTTCAAATTAAACAATTAATATTTCATAGACCATTAAATAATTTGCGCATTATACAGTCATCATATTTCAAGTTGGCGATAGTTCCCTTAGCTTCAGTGGCTCATATCACGAAACCGCCACGCGTCCAAGTCGTAAAACAATTCGTGCCCAATATAGTTGGCTGGTTGATATATATACACTATATCTATATATATATATATTTATATATGGTTCAGTGTAGCATGGCGTGTGGTAGGTGGACCCCTTTGGGGCTGGTCATTTGACAAGTGCCAAAGTTGCCACTCGTAAAGTTGGCGCAATAAAAGGCAACAAAGGCACTCTGAGTCGAGGCGCCAATGCCAGGCCTATCTTCCAGGATAGAAAACGGGCCTAAGGACCTGGCCCCTGGTCATAAATATTATGTCCATTGTGGTCATAAAAGCCCAAAGACATTCGGCAGGCGAAAACAAACCCACGAAATAAAACAGGAGGAAAAAAAAACGGAAGTAAAAGAAAGAGCCAAGCCAAGCAGGCAACAAATTTAATTTATGTAAATTAAACTGGCAAATAATTGGCCCACAGGCTGGGTCTTAAGGAGACAGGAAGCGACGAATGGCGAGGGCCCTGCAATGGCAATTACTTAGACGATAAGACGAAACGAAGATGCCTTCAGTAAAGTAAAAATGTTGGATGTGCGCTAGAATTTCCCTAAGAAATCGCTGCAATCAATCAACGTGCAATGGCAACAAGCAAAATCAATTGAAATTGAAAGATGATTTCCCTGCCTTGGTCTCATGGCCTCTCGCCGGTCGTCCAAGATAGCGCGCGGGGCGGCGCGGTGCCAGTTTTCTTCAGTTAAACTCGGGGCGGAAAAGCCAGAGAGGAAGGACTCCCATGTAAACGAGCGCCCGCAAGAAAAATCACTTACATTAATGAGTTCAAGTTGTTTTTGCCTTGCGGCTGCTTCTTGCTGCTTGGTAATTTATAATGTCAGCAGCCAAAGGAACCTAACCGAACCGAATCCAAACCGGCTCCTATGCACCTGAAGAAAATATATAAATAATACTGCAGGGAGTATTGGGAGCAATTTAATTTATTTTTTTCCTTTATTATTAATTATGATTAAAAAAATCAGTTTTAAGAATTATTATAACTATTATTTATTTTATGCCGATAAAGATGTAATGATTATATTCCTGAGGTAGGAAAACAAAGCCTACTTTTAGACACATTTGTTAATAGTTTCAAATCTTTGAATTAAGGATCAGTCTTAAGAATTATTTTTAATTACTTTTGTTGGTTCTTTACTATTAAAAATAATTTATTTTATGCCAAAAAAGATGTAATGATTTATTTCCTGAGGTAAGAAAACAAAGCATACTTTTAGACACATTTATTAATAGTTTCAAATCTGTAAATTAAGGAATCTGTTCTTATACGACAGTAAATCTGTAATTAATTTAAGTTTTTAATAAAAATTAAAAAAAATTAATAAAAAACATGATTTACATTAAAAATTGCCACAATATTAAAAGTTTTGTGGGGATTAGAATACGAAGTTTAGTTAATTTTATGAACAATAAAAATAAAGCATTTAGATATTTTAACTGTTTAAGATTAATTTATTTTCCTAATAACCATTCTTGGTGTCCAAAATCATGTTTACATATATTTTATTCCCCCAATTTAATGCCACATTTTTCACGGTATACTTTTAGGCCCAGCTTTAATTGATTTCAAATCACTACAGACTCCCCAAGCAAACCGGAAATCCCATAAAAAACCATTAAACAATCAACATGTGTCGACTTTTTTTCACAAGCAAGACAAAGCCCCATTTTCCTGACACTTTTTTTGTGCGGTGTGCAGTTTCCCGAAGCAGAAGTTACATTTCCATGCACAATTTACACCAATCCGCAAGACACAACTACACACACACACACACACATGACGAGGAAAAATATCGAGGAAAGCAAAGCAAAGCTTGCGGCTGAGCTAATCAATCTCGTGGCATGTCAGCCAGTCAATTTGTGAGCATGTGTGAGTGCATCACTGCGGCAGTATGTGTGTGTGTGTGTCTTCTATTGTAGCGCTTGTAAGAAGTTAGTCTAATTAAATAAATAAGTGCATGTGATTTATTTGCCAGACGCACAGAAACGAACGAACGAAAGGCCGAATAACAGATAGAAGACGGCAGCTTATTGATGTTTACATTTTTGTCAGAACCTCTCTCTTTCCCTACGGGGAAAGTCCATAAATCTGTCTCTGTCGCTTGCCTAATTGAATGATAGGCTAAAGCCAGATGAAAATGTCATGACAACCCAATTGAAATGGGTTACCATGACGAAAAATATATATATACATATGTCCCTCGGCGAAAATAATTAGCGAGAGGCATAAGTTATGGTCGTGTTTTCCGATTGAATGCCACTAATTACGAATTGTTGAATCTGTTTTACAGTATCAATCAATCTAACCATCTGTCACAGCAATATTTTTGTATTGCATTCCTCCATGAGTGCTTTGTTTACATTTTCATTTCAAATACATTATTTTTTTCACATTTTTTAATATATAAATAATGGTTTATTTTGTGTGCCACTTTAGCCAATTTATACTCATCACATTAAAGTTTCAATTAACACAATTAATGGCATTTAATATAAGCCTGCTTTCATTGGAAATTCCTCAAGTGCATTAGAGCCGAAGGCTTATCGCTTTCCGCAGTCCTGCTTTCAGTATGCATTTCTTAATCAAATCGCATTAAATACCTTTCAACTGTTTTGTATTCTTAAGCCATACAAATACCTTTATTGTGAGCTTATTAGGATTAAGTTTTGAGTGAAATCTGCAAGGGTATACCAACTTCGGCGTGCCGAAGTTAGCTTCCTTTCTTGTTGAGTACTGTAGTTACTTTTTTGCTTTATTCTGTAAATTTACTTATAATTTTAATTTTGATCAATTTTAATGAACAGCTTTGACGCGGTTAAATTTCATTTAAAAAGATCTGAAAACTGTGCAAGGCTGCAGGTTTATTAAAGACCAAAACCGGCTTTAAAAATTCAAGCATAAACTCTTGTTTATCGTCCGCTAACTATTTAATTTTTCACTTAATTTCTCAATTCTAATGAGCAGCTTTCTGAATATTTTAAATCTTTCAAATTAAAGTTATGGAATCTTCAAATTTTCAGCATTTTAACTGCAATATTCAAGCCAGGCTTAGTTATTTGCACTTTTTAAATAACTTTGAACTTAATTAAAGCTCACTGTTAATACCTTTTAAACATCTAAATTCACATATAAATCCAATTTAAATTCTTATTACTTTATCGTAGCTGCAGTATTTCGTGCACTTGGCCTCGGATTAAATATCTTAAACCAAACTGTTATATTAAGGCCAGCAAATGGCTATATTACTTTGCCACTTGGCCTTCCCCCCCTTTTGGCCACTTTGGACTGGGGCATTTAATTTGCCAGCCGGGTTACGCCCCCGAGCAGCGAAGAACAAAAAAATAAAAATAAAGGACAATGGCCACAGGACGGACGGGAGGCCAACCCACATGCTGCACAAAGGATTTAATGAATTTTGTAAATTTATTAAAGCCGCACGCATTGCAACCATGGGCAACGGCAACGTTTTCGCTGCTTTTCGCCTTCCAGTCCTTGCGACAGACGGGCTAAAAATTTAATTAATTGCAGTCCGGCAGCAGGAAAATGGCAATAGCAGCAGCAGGAGCAGGAGCAGCAGCAGGAGCTGAAGCTGAAGCAGCAGCAGGAACCAGATCCTGGCGGATCCTGGGAGCTACTGGCATTCCAGCACAACCTCTTGCCCTCTCGGCAATCAGCGGGTCTGGGGCCAAATCGGCATGGCCTAATGATTTTCCTGTTATCCCAGCTAGAGCCAAAGAAAACATAATGAAGCCCCCAGACGGAGTTCGGGGCAGGAGCTGCACAAAATCGGAGAACAAGGATAACGACAGCGACAAGGACTTCATTACCAAATTGAGCGGCGACTGGCGCTGGCTGCTGCTGCTTCTCCTGCTGCTACTGCTGCTGTGCTGTAGACTCCGTCGTTTCCGTTTCCGGCTGCACTGACTGACCAAGGATGAAAATCGAAGAAGCTGCAGGAGCCGGGCTTCCTTATCCTGCCGATATATATAAAGATATATAAACGTGGCCGAAGCAATCAAGCGTCGATGGCGACGATTTCCTTTGGATTTTTCGCCCCCTCTGATTTTCTCTTTGGCAGCCTCGAGGCCAAAATATCGCGTGGAAAAATCCATCAAAATCTTTCGCCGACTTTTGAGGCCATAAACTTGTGATTGATACCGAATTTAATCAACTCGAGCGCATTTCGCTTGGCTTTCGACTGACTCCCATTCTCATTTCGAGGTTTGGTATGCTTCCTACTTTTTTTAGGGATGGGTTTTTGATTTTTGGAGAAATGCCTTCCTGCCGTCCGCTTCTTATATTTTTAATTTACGCCTCGCAGCACGATTCTGCATGGCTTATCACAGAGATTGGCAAACGGTTCTGCTTCAGTGCACTTCAATTAGTTGGTCCTGGCCAAGAATACGACATGGATCATCCGGCCACGATGTCTATTTTTTTTTTTTCGGGGCCATTTCCACGGACATGGTACATATTTATTTCTATGATTACTTGGTTTTACACCAAGAAAAATTCGGATGTATTTTATTTTTCAATTTCTTTTTACTATTAAAAAGAAACAAAAAACATTTATTTGAATAAAATAAATATGAGCACAAAAAGTATCCTGTAAGATGACCAAGAGGCCTGGGTGAACAGAGGATCCTTTGTCAGTGTCCTTTTCCTGAAAATATTATAATTGCAGTTTGGCCTCTTTTAAAAATAATTATCTTGTATTAGATTAAAGAAGAAAGTAAGAACTACCTTTATAAAATAGTTTATACATTTTTTAAATTTATGTTTGCCTAAAGAAATTTTTAAACTATTTTTTTATAAGCCTAAACTATTTGTTTCCATCACTTAAATTGTTATTATAAACTCATATACAAATTCAATTTGAAGGTTTCTTGGTAATAATAACAATAATAATAACAATACAAATATTTCTTCCCTGTGCACACCATGTCCTTTTCACTCTGCCCTTGTTGTGGCTTTCATTTTCAATATGCACAGAAAAAAGGCGCCGAGAATTCCGGATGTTCATCAGCCAAATGAGGGGCCAAGCTGGCCAAGGAGAAGACCCAGAATGCCAGTGCGGAAAATGCTTTCACTACGATCCCGTCCGCTGCGGTGGACGACGGACCAGGGGTCAGGGCTGTGCTTACAAATTTCAATTTGACTAAAATTGGTTGACACACATTGCTGCAACTGCAGTGCACTCACATCCTGTTTTTGTTTTTGTTGCATTTTTTTTTTTTGCTTTCTCCGAATGTGCGCGCCCCGCCAAAATATTCATGCAAATGCACTTAAAACATTTTAAAAGCGTTTCTGCGGTTCAATTTGCATAATTCCAGCCACACTCACACTGTAAAAATGCACAACATTTTACCACTAATGGTGCATGCACATACACACACAGAGGGATGAGTGTGTGTCTGTGGCACTCACATGTGCATGCATTTAATTATCGAAATGGCAAGCATCGTCCTTGCGCCATCGCTTCCCATCAGTTGCCTCGACTTGGGCCACATTTCAGTGAAATTGACCAGAAGCAGACATTAAATTGCACGTGGCCAGTAAGCGGAGCAGGCGCCTTCATGTCCTGGTGTGTCCTCGTGTCCTAGTTGCCAGGCTTGCGACAAAGAACGCCGCATCCTGATGATGGAATCGGCCAACTTGTTTACAGTTTATGCGAAATTCAATTGGGCATATCACAAAATTATCAAACATTGCCCCGAAATGTAAAATCAAATTGAATTTGGCAATTGGGTTGGAAATGTTCAATGGGATGCAGCTAAGGATTAACGAAATTATCCCACAGAAGCCCACAGAGTTTCTTGGAAAATTATAGACTTTTAACATTATTACAATATTATTGCAAAATAACATTGCTGCTGCTTAACAGGTTCCCTTCATCCTTATATCCTAATAACATTGCTGTAAAATTGTAAGGTCATAAACTACCCCTTCTTACATTGTGGATTTAAATGCTACTGTTACTTTATGTTAATCATAACATTTCCATAAACAACCCCTTTATATATGTGAAACAAAATGTTATTAACATCAGCAGAAAGTAATACCATGACCAATAATGTTAGGCGTTTTCATAATTTGTAAGCATAACTAACATCTGAAAAGCCTTAAGGGAAGTCAGTTAAAAGGTATAACATTGCCACAAACCACCCCTCTGTACTTGTGAATATAACAGGACATTTTAGCATGCACACATAAAGTAAGCATAACCATTTTCAGGGATGTCTGTTAAAAGGCATAACATTGCCATAAACCACCCCTCTGTACTTGTGATTCAAAGAATATAACATAACATTTCAGCAGACAAACTTTAAGTAAATGAACCATCTTCTTTCTCTTGTTGTTTATCTGAACATAACCATAAGCACCCCTTTTTACTAACAGACCTGAAGATACAACATAATATTTCAATAGAAAATCAAAGCATAATACCACAGTTTAATTCTTGTCACTTCAAAATCCTAACATAACCATAAACTACCCCTGCTAACCTTGTGGGTGGCAAGTAACGTTTCCATAAACATGAAATCCACTTTTAACACTATGCGAACAGATGAGGAACGCATGCGTTGGCAAAACTGTTCTCACTGTAAACGAAGGGGGCGGGAACTGATAAAATCAACATAGCAATGTTAAATGAAATATTAAAAACTAAATTAAAATAAAACTTAAATATTAATTTTAATTTTTAATTTAAAACTCATACATAATTTTTTTTTTTATTTTTTACCATTTTAATCAATAAAATATTGATGAGCTGAAGGCTTTCGCTGCTATGGCTCTTTGCCCTAAGTTTTCTCTTGGTTTAAAACTAATTGTTAGCTTTAGATAAATAAATCAATAAAATATTAAGTAATTATTTTTACACTTGACTCTTCTTGTTGTTTTATTCCCAGAAATTCGTTCTTAATTGTATCAGAAAGAACAAATTAACTTTATTCAAAGGTAGTCAATTCTTTACGCTTTACGTTTCTTTGTCCTTTTAAAAATCTTGTAAGCGTTTTCCTAATAGAAAACCTTAAGAATCACAATTTAAAAGTTCACGCCCAAAATCATTGGAAGTCATTAAAGTAAATAAGCTAAGCTAGCTAACCAAAAGTCACGCACTCAGTCGGCAAGTGCTTGCGATAATTGTGAGAAGGGCTGGCTGGCTGGCTTTGCTGTAGAAATTTACTTCGACACGGAGTGCATTTTGGAAAACATTTGCTTAAATGCCGCAAACCAAAACTCAGATAGTTGAAGAATGAAATACGCACACACTATTTCCGCCCTCTCCCTCTGTCTCTCTCCAATCCTCTGGAGTGTGTGTGTGCAGCTGGATTCAGTGCAAGGATATGCCACATGTGTATGTGAAAAACGCCCAATGCCACCCACTGACGCGAGCTTGAACTCAATGGTGCACCACAAAACGCGCAGCCAATACGCCCGCGGGTCCTTGGCAACTCGGGATCGTCGGGGGTGTTGGGCTGTTGGGATATGGGAATTGCTACCGGTATCGTCAGGGAACTGAGAAAAAAATAAAGCTACAAATTTAGAAAAGAAAGTTAAAACAAAATGAAACATAATATATACTTATCCTTTATTTTTTAAATAAATTGTTAAGAAAAAGAGTTTTCTGTTGACTCAAAGGAGTAGTCATTTTTTGTAATCAAATTAAATCACAATCTGTATAAGAGAATATAATAATTCATTATATTGTTAAGGATAAGAAGCAGAAGAAAATCTAAATACAATCTTAATTTTTCCTGTGTTTTCCCTTTGACTTCTGCAGGGTTTGTCTTTATTTTAAAATGGAATACCATTCACAATTATCAAATCTAAGACTCAGCTTAAATATTTTGTTCTTTGTATATTTTATATGTACTATTTTAATTGTATTTTATTTTAGAACTATTCTTGAGCTATAAGGTATCTCCACCTATTTTTTACCGTGTTATCCCCAGCATTGATACAAGAATGGATGCCAACTAGCACGCGAGATATTGATGTGCACAAAATATGCCAAATATCAGCGAGGAGGCGGCCGGTCCCTACATAATACATACATACCAGCTTGTATAGTGAGTGTGCGAGCTGCCAAATCAAGCGCAAGCCCAAAAGTAGCAACAAATAAAATTTTATGCGCTGTGTGAAAAGTTTTTCCTTTTGCATAACGCCCAGCAAATCCAGCGAACAGCAACAGAAACAGCAATAGCAACAACACCAATGCCAATTTACATGTACAATGCAAAAGTTTCGATTTTATTGTATGGGTTGGGTTTTTCGTTTCGGTTCGGTTCGGTGGTGGGGCGGCGTTTGGTTGAGATGTCTGATTCTGTTTGTTTTCCCTCTGACAGCCATAGGAGATCGAAATGTTCCCCGCTCAACGTTTCACGATAAACACAAAGGGCAGCAGCAGCAGCGGCAGCATCAGCAGCAGCGGCAGCAGCAGCAGCAGCAGCAGCACCATCAGACACAGCAGCAACATCAAGCGATTGCCGCTAGCGGCGATGGCCAAAAAGTCAAAAATAGTTTCGAAACGCCATTTGTTGTACTTATTTTGGGGAATGCCAGTTAAGTGGAGGACGACTTCATTTGCCATTACAAGCTGAGCGAACTTTTCGGTTTCGGTTTTAAATTGGTTGCCCAATTTAAACGCAATTTTCGGTGAAACAATTCCCGCGAATTGAAAGCCATTTTAATGCATTTTATGTCATTTTTTGGCCAGTAGTCACCTAAAAACATTTATTTGTACATTTCTATAAACTTCTCCATATATATTAAATTTTATTTGAATAAATTAAAAGGTATTATATCCAGTACTTAATTTACGATTAATATTTATTAATTTATTTTAAATATTTCTCTTGTACATATATGAGTCATGAGATCTAAAAGTCCATCTCGTTGAAGGTCTTCGCTATTTCAAAACAGAACGCATCGCCATCAACTTATGCACATCCACTCAAGCTGAACAATGGCCGGGATGGATGTACATTGCCCAAGCTATATGCTATATGTGTGCACTATAATGCAGTTTATACCCACAATTTAACATTGCCAGCAGCGGGCAGTTGCAGTTGCAGTTGCATCGGAGTGCTTGGCCATAACTAATTTGCATATTGTCTGGCTGCAATTCCATTACAGCCCCTGCATTCCCGGTCAATCTTAATCAATCGGATTGTTGTGGTTACATCAAGGCAATATCTACCAAAGACGCCTTAAAGTTTTCGGTCCTTACTTTTAGACCTTACTTCTTTATACATTTCTAATTTAACACAAAATTAAAACAATAAAATCATTATTTATCTTGGTATTAATACCATAAAGCAGAAACTAACTTGGCTATTAAAATACGTTTAATATTTACCAAAATATCACAATTTTCAAGGGTTAAATAATAAATTAAAGCAACTCTCAGACTTTGCCTAATTAAAAAAAAATACCCACCGTGCTATATAATCCCTACAGGTTTGCCTTTTCGCATCTTCAAAATAAATTCAAGTAGTTATCGCACCTGATTAGCCATTCTAATTAGAACAACGACAGAGAGTGTCGCAGGGCCTTCAACGTATTAGGCGGACCCCTGACAGTTTAAAATTCCACAGAGCTATTATCCTTTTTTTTCCTTGACTCTTTTATTTTTTTTGGTCCAGCGTTTTTGTTGCATATTTCAGGGTGCCGCGGCCAGGAAACACAACGAACTGCCAAATGGCTGGCGCAAAGCGGAAGAAAAACTAAAACAAATGTCAACCGTAGTTGACGCGTTGCCACCGACCGACCACCACTACCACCACCACCAGAGAGTGGTCTCCATCCCCTCCGGATCCATCCACAGCACCGAGCAGAGCAGCGAAATGCAAATGTCATTTGCAGTTGACACTTGACTCAGCACTTCGCACTGTCCTAGGGCACTTTGGGGTTTTCACCTGCGCGAAGACGCCCGCTTTCCCGCTAAAACGCCACCCCATTCGCTGCATTTGGTGGCACAATGGCTGCAGAGACACTCGCACACTCGCACACAGACACCGGCAAATAAAAGAAAGTAAAATAAAACAAAAGTTGTTGGGCCAGCTAAAAAAAAAAAAAATATATAAAAAAAATATAGAGAGGTTGAGTTAGAGGGCTAGAGAAAGAGATGAGGGGCGGCGACTAATGCCAACTGAACATGAATAAAGTCGTGGCCCTCGGGAAGCTGGTGAAGCTGCCATGTCGTCGTCGTCGCCGTGGTCGTCATTAGGAGGGCAGACGTCAAAGTATGCGCTTTGTTTTTGCTGCGTGCCATGCAGCGTGTTAATAGCCAGCCACCAGGCAGCAGAGCAGCAGGATCTACACTCTACCAAAAATATAAAACCAAAAAATTAGCAGACAAAGTTTTACAGAGCCAAAAAAAATATTGTTTCAAATATTTTAAAAGATTTGAAAGCCTTAACAACTGCACATTAATTTAGTATAATTTAATTTACTTTCTATGTAATTACTATGAGCTTTCGCTGAGTGTAATTTTCATAGATTTACGCTGAATTTCTCTCTATGCAGAAGCCATGAGCCATGTAACCACTCTCCCCGCTTAAAAGCCTGAAGCCCAAGCTGACACAGTCTGAGGGATGGGCAATCCACGTGGACCAGGAGTCAAGTGCTGCAGTTGCCGTCGTGTGGCGAAAGTGAAGCTTGCACAGCGTTCAGCGGGTGGCTGACATCTCGTGTGGCTGCTGGTTGAGCGGTGAGCGCATTAAATTGATGCCCCCGAAGCGAATAGCAAAGAAAAAGGTGACTTAAAATGAGCAAGTACTGAAAATAAGAAGAAAAAAACTCCAATTTACAGTAAAAATGACTTGCCATCAATTTAAATTAATTTTTTTTTATTTAGTCTTCATATTATTAATTTCAAATAATATTTCTTCATACATTTCAGTAAAAGAAATAAATATTGAAAGCCAATGGTGCGTATACGTTATTTACGTATGAGTAATAAACGCCACTTGGCCACAGTGGCTGTTATGGGAACTTTAGTTAAAAAAGCTTTAGGTGAAGATTATCTTCACTAAACTCACACTAGATGACGCCACTTGGTGATTTCCTTAATATTTCAAATAAGGAACGTTAATTTCTTTAGTATCTCACTTCAATTAAAACCTTTAATAGTTCAAGTTATTTTCTCTATAAGCTAAAAAAATATTCCATAAATATTCCTCTCCAGTTAACGCTTTATGCAAATCAAGCTTGTCATCGACGCGTAATTAAGTATCAAAAAGTGCATGATTAACAAAATAAAATTTCCCCGCTTCAACTGATTTCCACAGGCCCAAAACAAAAATAATACAAGTTAGATAGAGAGAGAGTGAATATACTATTGGTATTCAGTGCACTGGGAGAGGACTCGCACTCCGATTGCTTTTTGTTTATTTTTTTAGCTTCATCCACTCCAGCGGCACTGCAACTCAGAGCAGTCGTTGTTCGGCTGTGGCACACGAAGCCTCGCACTCCGGAAACAATCTGGGATTTTTTTGGACTCGATCACTTAAGCACTGAGAATAAAAAACGGGATAATCTGTCAGTATGTAGTAATATGTATATATTGGAATTTTTGTTTTTGTAATTTAAAAAATATTTTGTGGTGCATATTTTAACTCCTAAGATATTAAATAGTATTCAAGGAAGCAAGTGAATATGAATTAAGCAAGTGAAGAATAATTTTTCATACGTTTAGTTTAGCTTTAACCAAACATTGTCAAAGTTAGCAATATAATTCTACAAAATTATATTTACTTACACTGTTTTACATACAAAAAATATTAAAATTTGTCTTCTATTCTCTAAGTGCATTGCTCTGAAAATAAAAGCTAAAAAAAACACTCATACAAAATATAACTTATCAAAATTCAAAGCATGGCGCATTTGTTGTTGGGATATTTGTTGATTTTTGTTATTTTTGTGATACAATTCCTTGTGGTAACGTTAACATATATTTTGATAGTATTTAAAAAACCTCTGCATTTTCTCATCCTGATTTTTTATCAAAATATTTCTACAATATATATATTACAAAATTCCTCTCTCTTTTTAAAGCTCTCTAAAACTCCACAATGACCGAAGAAACTGATCATCCAACAGCCAATAATGCCTTATGGTCCCTCCAGGGCCGCGAAAGGCCGAGTCCCGCCCAGCGGCTGCACAACCTCACTTCGGCTGGTGCTGCCACCACCACCTCCTCCACCTCATCTTCAATCTTCACCAATCCCGCAGTCCCACCATCCAGCGTGATCAATCTTTCGCACTCGACCGATGTGGTCATTGGTCCTATGACCCAGTATCAGGGACCGGTATCTATATACTACATGGATTACATGGAGGCACACGCCATGCAAACGGCTGCAGGTGAGTTATAGATTCTGAGTTTTGTGGAAAATTCAATGGAAAATCAGGTTAAAACGCTTTCCATTCTGTATTAGCTTGTACCTTAACCTGTTTAGAGATCTTACAAGTGAAGTGAGCAAAGTTCGAACTTTAAGCGGCGAACGCCTTTATTCACTTTGGCGTTTTTATTAAATAAAATAACAAATTTAAGCTTAGATAATAATTTGCAACAATGAATTTAATAATATACTAGTAGAGTTTTGCCTTTTAAAATAAAAACAGTGTGGAAATTTGAAAGTAGGAATACCCTAACTATAGGAAGTTCGAAATACTCTTAAAGCCGAAATGGGAATTTTGTTTGCAAGTGTCAGAACATATCAACCGATAATATAAAATTAGAGATATTTTAATTTAATGAGTATGCAAAAGTAATGATCAGTGATCCAAAATACGCAATATTATTTTTCGTTCAAAGATCACATGCAAATTAGTTAAGAAAAGCTAAAATACAAAAATATTAAATAATATTCTAAAGTGCCCGAGCATTGTTTTATAAAATAAATTTTTATAATTTTTTCAATGCTTTTATTTATAAAAACACTAATAATTTGTTAAGATTGCTCTAACCCTTTGTTTAATTTATTAATATAATCATTTTTATTGTAAGAAGGTAAATAACTCGATTCTAAACTTTAGATAAAATATGGGCCCAACTCTTTAAGGGGAAAAACTGATCAGCAAATAATCGGAGATAATCGTAATGCAAATAGTTTCATGGGGATTCCTGGAAACCCATCTGAGCATATTTATATATACATATATAAGATACTTAAGCTCAAAGCGAGTACTCGCTCTTCGGTGCATTCAGAGATACGTTTATCGTGTGTTTGTGGATCAGTCTTTTGAACATTGCGATGCACGGCACGGCGCACATTGCTCATACGTCACGTAGTCCCCAAGAGAGGGGGAGAGAAAGAGAGTGAGAGAAGGAGAGAATGGGGCAGAGAGGGAAGAGAGAGAGAGCGAGCGGGAAACTGGAGAAATAAGAGGCCAAAGCGAGAGTGTGTAAAATGTGATATGCCAAAACAGCAACAAAGGCCGGCACCCTCACACACCCTTCATAACACTTCTGTAACCCAACTAACTAGGGATGTGAGTCGATAAAAACAAAAATTCGATATAATAAATCGGAAAAAAATTTATATTCGAAAATATGATCAATATTTTCATAAAGAAATAAATATATTATTTGCAGATCTTAGAAATACATCATATTGCTTAAAAATATTGATATTACCATTTTAGATGTATTATAACAAATACTTAATGCCGCAGATTCATGTATTATTGGTTTATGAATTATAATATTATGAATTCAAGATATTGATTTTTCTTCAATATTGTTACACTTTTTATCAAAATCGATCTTTTTTACCATCGCTAACTTGAAAACAAAACATGTCAACCAAGGGCAGAGCGAGATGGCTGCTTTCAACGATTGCCTTTTGCTTCCAGCTTTTGCTTTTTGCCTTTTGATTTTTGCTTTTCGCTTTGTGCGATTTCTGTTGCTGTTTCTCTTTCTGTTTCTGTTATGCCGACAGCTGCACAGCGTTTCAGTTGTTTCTGTGACGGGTTCAGGTGCGGTGGCGGTACTGGTATCGGTCAAAGCAATTACACATTTCACTTAAAATTATTGTTGAATATATCCCAGCCTGCCTTCTGCTCGTTGCGTATTTATTATTATGATAATGCCGATGATTCAGCGGGGCAATTACTCATAAAGGCTAGCCTATAATGCCCCGTCGCGTTGCGAGTGCCAAAGAGTTGTGATAAGCGCGGGGAGTGAGTGCCACCGTGGAACGCAGTGCCATGAAACTGCTGCTTAAAGTTCACTCGGAACGCACGGCCCGAAGGAGACGGACTCCGGAACCGAGTCTAGCCCCATCCAGGGATTCATCAAGTAAAAATAAACTTGTATTTACTTATTTAATTTCCGGTAAAATTACAGGGAATTGACAGCGATAAAGATCGACAAAGAAGATGTATTGACACATAACTAGAAGGGCGTCAGTCCCTTGCTTTTGATTAAGATTTGTAATTCTTTTAAAACTACGTAGATTTTACATAGGGAAAAATTATGGGCTCTCTAAAATTAATATTATGAGTCATTAACTGTTACAAACTTTGGTCGGAAGAGATAAAACCCCTTAGATAATTGTTTTGAACTTTAAAATATAAAAAAATAAAAATATTTGTTTGCACATATAATAAATATAAATTCCTAATTTGTTCTCTGAATGTATTGTAGCCTTTAAAACTAATAAGAAAGTAATAGGACAAACCATTTTTTTTATTTAAAAATGAAATAAAATGGTTATTAAGTAGATAGATACATCGATGGATAGTTAGATAGATATATATAGAATCTATATATATATCTATCTAACTAAGATACATCGATGGATAGTTAGATAGATATATATAGAATCTATATATATATCTATCTAACTATCCATCGATGTAAAATAAATCCTTAGCTCTTTTATTAATTAACTGGCAAACCTTACCATATTTTGACGCGTTGACGCGTTACTTTAACACGTAACTAAAAATGGTTTACGCACTTTGATATGTTAATTTAAGCATTAAAAATTATCATATATATATTCCTTTTTTCTCTGTGCAGAGCAAATGCTAATTAACTTTCGCTAATTTAGGAATCAATAGCAACCATGGAAATGGGAGTGGCAACGCTCAGCGTGGACGCGACAAGTCATCATCGGAGCTCCTGACCCGGAACACTATCCTGCTGTTCACTCTGATCCTGCTGGTTCTGGCCACCGCAGTGGTGGTGCTCTACGTGGAGCTCACGCGTTCGGAGCACGTCTTACAGCCCAGCAATAAGGCGATATTCTTTGGCAATAACTACGACCACGATACGTGTAAGTGAACCGATCCGGGATTGTTCTCATAGCCAATTCATTAATTCCACAGTTCCGAATCTAGGAAACGGACACCTGGTCATCGACCGGGAGCAGTGGGGAGCGGCCAAGACCACTCCAGCCTTGATAATACCCCTGCAACGACCCATTCCCTATGTCCTAATCACTCACGTCGGCGTCCAGTCGCTGCCCTGCGAGAACATCTACAAGTGTTCCATCAAAATGCGCACCATCCAGGACTCGGCCATTGCCGAGAAGAGTCTGCCGGATATTCAGTCTAATTTTTATGTGAGTTGACATTAAAAAAATAATATTTCGGATATTAAGTCTAAACAAAATCTCCACAGTTCCCTTAAATATTATTTGTAAATGCATATTATATTTTTTTAAGTGTATTTTTAACACGAAATCCCGCCTGTAAATTTATCTTCCCCTCACGTTTACCTGCCATTTCGGGCATTTCGCTTTCCGCTTACGCAAATTGACGAATTTTCGAATTTCCGAATTTGTTTCTCCAACCAGGTCTCTGACGAGGGCAACATCTATGTGGGCCGCGGCTGGGACTGGGCCAACACGTATGCGAACCAAACACTGGCTGTTACCTTTATGGGAGATTACGGACGATTTAGGCCCTCTGCCAAGCAGCTGGAAGGTGTCCAATTTCTGTTGGCCCATGCCGTGGCCAACAGCTATCTAGAGGTGGACTACAAGCTGGTGGGGCAAAATCAGGTGGGTTACAATATAAACTATAGCTTAAGAGTATCTTAAAGATTTTAAATATTTTCAAAATGATTTTATACATAGTTTTAATTGATTAAATATTGGAAAAGAATTAAATAACATATAAATTGAATTACCTTAACTTTTCAATGTAAGCAAGAGGAGTTAAAGTCCTTAAATAACATTTATATTACCATAATCCTTATTTTTCTGCTATAATCTTTTAATTATTGACACCCTCTTATATTTTCCAGACCAAGACAACAAGAAGTCCGGGCGCTTATGTCTACCAGGAGATCCGTAAGTGGCCGCACTTCTACGGCTGCGGCTTGGACGACGAGGCCCCGGCGTGTGGCATTGAGTTGGGAATGAAAGCGGAATCGTGGACGGGCAAGCAGTAGAGCCAACAGCGTCACAGACTTTTTACCACCTAAGTGTAGCCAAGCACAAATTATATATATTTAATACGTATACTAAGGCGAAGCGGGCTTTCTTTTAATCGGTTATGCTGGGACACTGGGGGATTGGGTTTGGAACCCAGAAAACTGGTTGAGAGCGGGCGGTTTTTATTTATTTATAGAGCAGAGCGAACCAAGCTCTCTGTGTGTCTCTGAGAGTTGTTTTTTTATAAAACTGTCGCTCAAAAAAGCTGGAAATTCCCAAGCTGCTGATGGGAGAGCTATCAGTACCAGTACCGCCATATAGACTGGATTTAGCACTCATCACAAAGACAGCAGAGGTGGAGAAAATAGTATTCATGAAACTCAATATATTTTTAAAGAGGAATTTAAGTTTATTAATAATGATTCTTTAAAGTCTGAATATATATTTTTAGAAATTAAAATTAAACTCCATCTTTTGGAACTATTTTTGTAGCCATAACTGTCTCTATATACAACTCAATGGCTGTGCACAAGTACAACATCATTATCGATGGCTTCACTTCACTTGTGTTGACGATGTTGTGCTCGTCGGGAGTCTGCCTTTGTCATATATCTGGTTTTCAAGTTAATTAATTATTAATGAAATTATATATAGTTTGAAAGAGTACTTTCCACCACAGAGATCTGCTGGAAATTGCCCCGAGATATATGTTTAGTAATATGATATCATAGAAAGAGCTGCTGCTTGGACCTTTCCCAAACTAATCTCTTGTAAAGGTCGTTGGTAAATCCCCTCTTATCATAGCATAAAAACAAAACCAAAAACCTTTTTAAATTAGTACTCCCATTCATTAATTAAAGCAAAAACAACAAATTATACTTACTCTCCGGAACGAACTTGGTCAAAAACTCAGGCACGTGTAACAAACAAATGCGAATGGACAGAGAAACCAGGCAAAGTCTAATAATTAATAATAATTAAAGAAAGAAGGAAAATGTGCGTAAAGGTGTATGGCGTAAAAATAAACTTAATGATTGATTTTTGTTGCTTATGCAAAGATATTATTACCTTGAGTTGTTTCATCGGAAATGATTTGCCACAATTAGTAGAGTATTTTCTGCATTAACAAATAGGTCAACAAAGAATTTATTGCCAGGTTAGCATCATTAAAAGGTACTTAAGCTTGAACTTTGGCCATATAATTTATGGCATATAAAATAATGCTGCTTATCAGAATATAATAAAGAAAACGTATTTAGAATTTATAAAATACGCAAAATAAAAGGAATAAATCATTTAAAATAAGTTTATTTTGTATTAAAATTTATTACACTTTCGTTACATATTTTCTGCTCATAAAAAGCTGACTCTCTGAGTAAGCATATCTGGAATTCGTTCCGCCAATTTATTGCTCGTTACAATGCTCCATCAACTAAGGTTTCCCGGGCGTATTTTTGTGTGTGTTTTTTTTTTTTGTAGGGACTTTGTAGACTATCACCGATCGTCGAACGCGCTCGGCTATAATTACATTAAATATTTTTTCAACGCAACTACAATGGGTCAAACCGAAGTTTGGCCAGAGTTCGGATGATGAATAAAACGTGTGTACAACAATGTGAAATGGCCAAAAACCGATCTCTGGCCACAAACAAAACAATTCTCGGAAATGGTAGCGCAATTTAAAATGTTCAACAATTTTTGCCCACACTGCAGTAGTAGTGCCTGTACCGGTAGAGAGAGAGCCGCAGATTTTTGTGTTGTTTATTGGTTGAACAAATAAAAAAATAATAAGTATATATATACAACTATGTATCTGTCGGTGTTGAACGACTAAACAAAAACAAACAGTCATCGTCAGGTGTACCGGAGGCGGCGGATGGGGAGAACTTGAAGCACCTGAGGAGAGAGGGAGAGAGAGATCTCCAGACGCGGGGCGTGCTAGCTAGAAAGATCATTATTAATTTGACTAATATCTGGAAGATATATATAAAAAAAACCCGAAATTGAGAACAGGTTCGTTGGGTTAGTGACGCACGGAAAAACCAAAAGGCGGGCTCACCAAATTAATGCAGGTCTGAAAATGCAGGAATCTTTAGTGGAATACTTTGATATTCTTGGTAACGGAGTCACCGTTACAAACCGGTTCGAGGCTAAGGAAAAGTTGTTCCTTTTAACAAGAATTTAAGGCTTGTGTAAAGCAGCATACATCTTAATATTTTTCTTGTTATTTACATAAATTATTAGTTATATTGTATATTTTGTTGCAATTACAATTATATTATTGTTATTTGACTTTTAAATTTCATTAAACGAAATTATTCCCTTACAAAAATCACTACATTTACTCTTTAATTAATTTATTGAAACGTAAACTGATCTTTTATGATGCTGTGACTTTCCATCTATCACCTATTATATTACCCTTGTCTATAAAACGATCACATGATAAAAAAATGATAATAAATAAAATAATTCTTAAACCTTTAATAGTACACTTTAAATACTTATTATTTTATCATGTAACAATTATAGTTATTTATAATTGTATATATTTTTTAAATAAATAAATAAATTTGGTATGACTGTCCGTAACTGTTGTTTTAGTTTATTACTTTAGCAAGAAGTATGTACACACATTACCATATATTAAGTTTACCTTTAAAAATAATTCTACAAATTCAAGAAAGTCACGTGCCTGATTTTTAAAACTATGAAATCATAGAAACTTTTAAACACTATCACTTTAAAATGTTCTGAAGTTTACAAATCTATATTAAAACTGATAAGAATGTGATTATTTTTCACCTGATTTTCGTCTCAGATTTGAGGGCAAGGTTTTCCAGCCGCATGATGAAAATCATTTAATGTTAAAATGCAAATCTGGAAACGAGTTCGATTGCAGTAGGATCGATCGGACTCGAATCGGGCAGCTTTGGTTAAATAATAAAAACCAATCCGCTCGCGGAATGCTCTCCGCTCTCCACTGTCCGATCTCTGTCTCTGTTTTCTGAGAGCGCTCCCACACGCCTCCGTCCTATGGAGACGCTCCGGGTTTTCAGACCGCTTCGATCTGATCGCCGCTCAGTTGATCAGAGACACTCGAACGCGCCGCTGCTCACCGATTTTGAATTGGCGCGAAAACAAACAGAAAAAAAAAGAAATACAATAAAAATTTACAAGTTTCTCACATATAGTATACGGGCTCAAATATTTACGTGCTGCAACGGGTTCGTCGGCAAATGGAAGTGCGTAAAAAAAATAAAAATTTAATAAATATAATTTAAAGAAAAGTGACACACCTTAAAATATCATTGTGATTTATAAACTAAAAATTTAAATGGAGACCTAGTTCATGTTTACAAATGCCTGTTTAAACTGTGGAATGTTAATTGAGAACGTTACCAATTTTAAAACCAGTTCAGTGAGAAAATCTCCCAAAGGGAAATGAAAATATAAACGAAAAGCGCAAAAATTTCCTGGAACCAAAATCAAAAGCGATCGAAACACGTTCGGAAATCAATTAATTTGCACATAGGCACATCTCATATTTAATGATAATTTTGAAAACACGTAAAACACCAGACGCTGGTAATAATTATCTCTCGCGAAATGCTGCCAACAAAGACTCGCGCTCCCATCTCTGAGGGGTGTGTGTGTGTGTGTGTGTGTGGGGATGACAATGGCCGCCCTATTTGAGCATGTATTGGTGCGCTCAGCAAACTCCGAGTGCCTTCCGTACCTCATTTGTAGCCATTGTCGTTGTTCAGTGCTCGGAATTCTGTGTTCTGGGCTTCCACTCGTCGTATGTGTGTGTTATCTCAGAGCGAATGCGCTCTGTGCCAACTCCAACATCGATATACTAAATGTATATGAAAAGTCAGAGCCCCGTTCCCCTTTGATATTGTTTTGAGTACACACACTGGGTTTTATCAGGGTTCTGCGAATTCCATGAAGGAGAGTTACTGTCTTTGGCCACTTTGGAAACTTCAGTCAAGACGTCATGTCCCAAATAAGGAATATGGAAGAGGTTTTTGAAATGTAACCATGACTTGAAGTTATTCTTTATAAGTAAAGAACATCTAAATCAAGCAGTTTTTGATTGAAACTATAAAGTTTTATAAGTCAAGAACATAGGCTTGAGATTTTAAGAACAAAATCAGAGCTTTTTAGAATTTTTATAAGCAAAAACCATACAAATAAAGCTTATTTGGATTTTAAATAACAATTTTCAAAGGCACAAATTAGCCCAGATTTTCTGAGAATTTAATAAAGATATCATATATTAATATATATAAAAAAAATTAGCCCAGATTTTCTGAGAATTTAATAAAGAGATCATATATTAATATATATAAAAAAATTAAAATATAATAATTTACCTCTTATTTAATGTTATTTATTAAGTCTTAAGTTAAATGACTCTTCTTTTTACATAATTTTCTTTTTGAGATTTTTAAACTTAAAAAATAAAACCAAGACCTAATAAGTAATAGAATATTTCAAAAACTTTAACTCAGTTTTCTTTCCTTCAAAATAAATAATATAAACTTCAAATAGATACTCTTCAAGTAGCTCAAAAATGAATAACTTCAACACAACGTCAGAATATTTGTATACGTCAATGGTTACAAGTTTGCCAAAAAAAAAAAGATGAAAAAAAGAAACCCTATCCAAATATGATTTGAACTTTCAACTACATAATCGAAAAATAAATAAATAAATACCATACTACTGGTGGCAAGTGTGTGTATTGTGTTTCTCGGAACCCACTTAAGGCAATTTACTACGTCAATGATTGTGGCTAATTTGCATAAGCCTCGCTTTCGTGAGAGTCTCGCCGCTTATTGACCAACTTTATGAATCGAATTGAGGGGTATACAATATGTACTGTGCAAAACCCGTACAGTTAAATGATACGAATGCCACTAGCTCTTTATACGCCTTTGAAAACTGAACAACTGAACTCTATAGACGGGCCCTCAGGCAAGCGAGAACTGACTTATCAGCCATCGTGTATACATGAACTAAAAAACGTTGATTATACGAATAAATCACAATGAGACTGGCAAGTCTAATGGACTGCCAGAGCAATAAAAAGATTAATAGAAACATTTGTAATTAGTGAAGTGATAAAGCAAGTGATAAATAATATAAAAAAAAGCTCGTACTTGATTATCTTTCAAGTAGAATCTGTGATATAAAGACTTCTGTTCGTTAAACAAATAAAAGACTTAAAATTATCATGTATATTCGGAGAAGCTAATCCCAGACAAAGCCCCAGATATAATCCCAAACAAAGACCCATTTCTCTCACTCTGCTTATCAAGAACTTAATTATCAAAAAGTTATTTGCAGATGTGCTCATGATGTGATATTTGCCAGAGCTGCGCCCAGTCAGCCGATCTGCCATAATAAGTGCTTATTCCGGCGAAAATGTTATATCCAATCTGCTAAGTGGATATTCCAACACAAAAGTCAGCTACTATATTTATAGAAAAATACAGAGATCGGGCTTACGTGACGGATTCGACAATGCATTTGATTGGCAATGAAAAGGAAATGAATCAATGTCCCAGCAGTAGAACCATCGATCTGTCCGCCTCCAAAAACTGCAGCACCTCGTCCACGGACTCCGGCGTAATACTGATTGATAATGTGGCTTCATTCCGGCCGGATAAGAAGACCAAAGAAGACCAATCAAAGGCGGAAGAGAAGACGGATACGGCGGATGCGACGGAGGCCAAGCGCATCAGCATCGAACATACTGTGAATATAACCCAGGCAGGAAGAAAGTCGTCGTCTTCGCCGACGGTCTCCATAAGGAGCACCACCATATCGGTGGTGTCCATCGATGAGAATGCCATCGACTCCAGTTGTATTGACAGTGATTCGGAGGCCGATCCGGAGGACTTTACGGTCCAGAAGCTGGGTCACCAGGTCACCTACCCGCCCCACAGTTCCCACCTGCGCGACCTCAATCAGGGTCTCACGGTGCTAAGTCGCCAGGTGGCGACACCCAGTCAGCCGGAGGCAACACCGCCCACGGTCAAGGAGGCGGGCGTGGTGGCCAAGCAGATTCTCAATGGTAATCTCGCCCTGGCCACGCCAACAACACCAGGCGGAGGGGGAGCTACACAGGGAATTGGTAGCATCGCGTTGACCAACTCCACGGACGTGACCTTCGGCGATAAACACTTCTACGAGGGACCCGTCACGATACAGCAGTTTCTCATTGATAATCGGGACAAGTGGAAACCTGGAGAGGGTCCAGATGGCGGCCAGGATAATCCCGCCTTCAACGGAGGAACGACAGCCAATGGCAATGCAACGGGTGAGAGGAAATATATATTATTATAAATTATGTATTTGAGGGGGTAGGAAATCTTTAACTATACTTAGAGCATATTTAGTCAAAGATAGTTATTATAATTACATAAAGAGTGAAGTCAAAGACCGGGTAGTTCCAACAAGAACTTCATAGCATTTTGATTTTTAAAGGAATTTTAATTGATTATAATCGATTAAGAGATAAATAAAGTCAGATAATTTAAGATTTTTGTTCTGTATAAAATTAAACAAGACAAACCCCTATCTTTCGTCTGTTACAACCGACTTAAAGTATAAGAAGTAAATAATCACGATCCGAAAACTCTTAAAAATTCAATAATTTAAAATGACTTATATTATTTAAATAAGACCAATATAAAAAGGAATATAAAAGCATGCACAATTAGGTATTATCAAATTCTTTAAATTATAGTTCTGACAAATAAATAATAATATACTAATTATAAAGTTATTATATTGTGTAGTACCAGTACTAGCTTGTTATATATATTATTTAGCTGATATTTCCTGCCGCTTTAGCTTTGTTAATCTATTGTTTACATTCCTGCACCGTCTTTACCTTGGCTCGATTTTGTTTGCTTTATTGGGCGATTTTGAGCGCGTGTGTCGAATTGTTTACAAAACCCGGTCAGGCAGTTCCAGTCCCGACAGTTGGACGCTTCTAACGACCGTGCTGCGAATGTTGGATAAGCAGATGGCCCCAAAGCTCTTAAATTTATGAGATACGCATAGAACAAATACACAACTAACACTACAAATGTGTTGGAATAACAAAATAAATGCATTTCAGTGGGCGAAAACCTCCCGCAAAGTACAAGAAATAAAATTTTGAAGCACTTAACCAAGCTAGAAAATTAGATAAGAAAAATTTGGATAAATAAAAACGAGCTAAAAGGCAAAATAATACCTAACAAAAAAGTATGGCATCCAAAACTTGGTAGAACTTATAAGTTTATTTTATTAAATTGTTTCTTAATTCCTTTATAAAGTAAAAGATTTGGTGCTCTCGTAAGCTTGAAATGTATTTAATTTTTGAAAAAATAAATCATTGAAAGAAAAGAATTGAATACATCAGCATTTATGGGAACCCCCTCTGCATTTACGTGACATTTACTTCCGCGATTAACATAAATAGGTCGACATATTCGTAAGGGGAGCTGTAGCTCCCTAGGTTTGGGGATTTTTTTTTCATTTAATGTCATTTTTATTGCACAATGAAGACCATTTTCTGCAACAAATAAAATCCAAAGCAGTTCAGCGAGTTCTTTTATGTTAATGCGAATGATTACGATCTATATTGCCGAAAAGCTGAATTTCATTCACGAATAAGAAAATTTGTTCAAGGTTCCTCAGATCGTAAATCAAACTGACGAAAACTTCGGGTAAATACTGGCCGCAAAAAAAGAAAACAACAGCAGCTGCCTCCGCATGCAATTGTTTACTTGAATGATTTTCACAATTACCATAATTAAAATTGCGAATAGCAAAACCCGAGTTCAATTGGAGCTTAACTAGGTGTAAATTTTAGTTACTCTCCGCTAGTTAGTCGCTGTTATTACATAAACCTCAAGTACAACAAGGTGCTTCCCCGGGAACCGAAAAAATAAATTCCGCGTGCCACCCAATGGGTGGGGGGATTTTTTCTTTGTGTACTTAATAACTTGCTAAATGCAAACGTTAAACAGGAACGTATATATACGTTTATATATATAGTACGTACGCACTGGTAGGAAAAAGTACCCAATTCACGTATCGCCGATCGGCTTCAGTTGCTCATATAGAGCGTTCGCGGAATGTCGAAGAACACGCTTGAATTTTGCCTAAAATGTCACGATTCAATCGTAGGCATCTCGTCCCGAATCGAGTGCGATAGTGGGCTTTGCCGTCGCGTTTGCCACCGAAAATGCACGGGTTTAAATGAAGATCAGCTTAAAATGCTGGACTTAGTTCCAAATTTTAGATGGAAATGCGACTTTTGTCTGGGAAAAATGAGCCAGTGGCTGGAGAAATGTTTGCGGCAGCACGAAAAGCGATTGGAGATCCTTGAACAGGGTCTACATAAGCGTAAGAGAAAATATTACCTAAGAAAATATATTAAAAAATATTATATAATAATTCAAAAGAGTGAGCCCTAAAAATAAATAACAATATCAAAATATTCGGACAACAAAAAACCTTGATTAAATCTCATTATTCAAAAAAATGTCTTCAAACAAAAGCCTGCTGAGCACAGAATTATAAATGGTTTTTGATAATAATTCATAACTTTTAGTTGTTCAATACCTTTTGTGATAAGTTAGAAATAAAGCAATACATTCTTTTGTATAAAATAAAAAAATACGAAATAAATTAGGGTACATTTCCATATACTCCGAACAAAAGTAGCAATCAAAACCGGACCAGAGGAATATTTAAAACTTATTGTTATGGGGTTTAATACATTTTAAGCAAGACGTATAAAGCATTTTATAATAAAATTTGCATTTATCAGTTGCATTTCCTAACCTATTTTTTCACACTCATTTTGCAGGCTCAAAACTTGATGATCCTGCTCAGACGCCACCCTTCTGCCCGTTCCTGCCCAACACTGTTGGACGCAAGGCCTTCACAATAGCGGCGGCATTCGTGATAATGACCACGCTTCTGGTCATTGTGCTGGGCACCACCACAAACCTCTTCGGCAAGACGTTGAACCAAAGTAAGCTCAGCGATGTCGACGATTCCAGACAAAATATTCCAATCAATTCAACAATAGGTACAGTTTTGTTCCCCACTCAGTAGTGTGCGAAAGTGCTTCCGACTAACCACAAATCGAATTGGCGATCGTGCTTTAACCCATCCTTCTCATCTCCCCCCCAAATACTGCATGTATGTAATATATAACCCATTTATAATCTCATCTTGTATATAACCATATTTTTGTGTGACGGTACATTCATCATCCAGCAACTCGAATTCCGCGTTTCTGATCACTGTCGTTCAGTGTTGTGAAGTGAAACATGAATCAAAAGTGTGGCCTAAAGTTCAATTGAATGGAATATGCCAGTGAATCGACCTCGAGCATCACAACTACACTTGCGTTTAAAATAATGGTAGTGTTTGTATATATTTAAACAATATTTTTAGAATACTTTTAATACTTTTAATTTCAAATTACTAGTTTTATTGTGATCTTTTGTACTGCTGGAAGGTAACAGTATAAATATAAATCAAATCATTTACAATCCAAAAAAATATTCTTTACCTCCACCAGTTAAACAGTGTTTAATCGGTAATTTAATATTAATAGAGTATGATAGACTAGATAGTAGATAGTAACACCTAAAGTTACTTTTTTTAAAACCGTTTAAATAACTATCTTATTTTCAACACTACCATTCTTTTAAACGCTTTTGCGCTTTGCTAACCCAAAAACTCTCCATGTAGACGAGGATGTCGTCAATAATGGGTCCCTGGTCATCGTTAAGGTCGCCCAGTGGGGCGGCCGACCGGCCAAGGAAAAACTCGATCCGCTGGAACTACCGGCACGTCGAGTGATTATCTCCCATACCGCTGCCTATGGCTGCGATTCATTGGTGAGTATAGCCCTTTTCTGTCTCACACGTACACCGATTGGGTTCACTCAGAAAACAAGAAAAAAAAAGAAAGAAAAGTGTTCATTGAACAAATGAACACTGATTTACATAGTGAACAGTTGAACAGTTACCCTCCCAGTAAGGAAATGAACACTTCTTCACTCTGTGAACCCCTGAAAAAATAAACAAATGATCATCTTGATGTTCATTCACTCCTGAATCTTAATAATTACAACATCCAATATCCCTTCCCCATCTAAGGAGATCTGTTCATCGCGAGCCCAAGTGGTCCAGAACTTTCACATGGACAGTTGGAACTGGAGCCATGTCGGCTACAACTTTATGGTGGGAGGCGACGGCCGTGTGTACGAGGGTCGTGGCTGGGACTACCTTGGAGCCCACACCAAGGGATACAATCACCACAGCATAGGGATCTCCTTCCTGGGAACATACACTAAAGAGAAACCTGAGGAGCGGCAGCTAAAGGCCTGCCAGCTACTGATAGAGGAGGGAGTGCGTCTCAAAAAGTTGGATCCCAACTACAGGCTCTACGGCCATCGGCAACTGAGCGCCACTGAGAGTCCCGGGGAGATGCTCTACAAGATAATCCAGACGTGGCCACACTGGTCGCATGAGATTCAATAAGTCATAATGTATTATATTATATAAATATATATTATATATTGTATTGAATTAAAGAGAGTCTGTAGAATAATGATCAAGAAATGCACTTTATTCGACTTCATTATACACACTTTTACCCACATCATTCCCGAGGCTATCCGTTTTCAAAAAGAAGCAAGAAAGTGTTCCAGGTGGTTCCTAAGTTGAGTTGAATGGAATATCAAGCT
>VNJR01007384.1:0-18366 GCA_008042585.1 Drosophila punjabiensis
TTTGTAAACAACTAGGGGATTCCGTATGAAACTTAATGACTAAATTACTTAAAATATAGGCAACTGAAAGTATCGATTCCCATACATACAACTTATACGATACCGGAATGACACTAGTTGGTGCTATCCGTTTAGCTGTTTAGTGGCTAGATTTGGCAGTTTAAAAAAATATTTTCAACCCCTGTTTTAAAATGGTTGATTGCCACAAAACTAGCAATTTTTGTATATTTTAGCAACTTAATAGAAAACTGCCAATGTTTTTATTTTCTTTGGACATTATGCATTTTTTGCTCATTTAATGGTTCATAAATTTATGTGAACTAGTATTTAACTCAGTGGTTTTTAGCAGCTTTGATCACTGAATTGCGGCGTTAAAGATGCCGAAAATAAGCCTGCCGTTAAGCAAATATTTCTGGATTATTGGCTGCATTTTTTTATTTTTATTGCTTTGCTTTTATTTATTGAATCTTCCCCTTACGTAACTAACAATAAGTGTATCAAATCTTATACCATAACCTAACTATCAGTTATGTAGACTGAAACAGTAAAGTGGCAAATTATGGCTAGGTTGGAAGGTCGTTACGTTGTAGGCGGGTTCTTCTGGAAACCCGAGTCAAGTCCCTTGCGAGAGGATTTGGATGGGCTGAGAGTTTTTCCTTGTACGACGCTTTTTGCTTCTCTATTTCATCTTTTACTGCAAGAATGCCAAGATCCCTGTGGACGTTTTGGTTCCGAATATACCATGGTGCCCCAGTGATAGTTCGCAGAATTTTTGATTGAGCGGGCTGTATGATGTCTATGTTGGTCTTGCTTGCGTTCCCACAAAGCTGGGAGCCATACTTCCAGATTGGCTTGAGAGTGGAGTTGTAGAGCAGGACCTTGTAGTACAGACACAAGGGCGACCGGGCGTTTATAATCCAGTGGAGGCTGCTGGCTTTTTAGTTTTAGGCGTAGTTTCTTGCATTCTATATGTCTTGCCATTTCAGCTTATTTTAAGCTAGATTTAGCATATTTTAAAATGAAATAGCTTGAAAAATACTTGAAATGCATATAGCTTAAAATCTGGCTTATTTCAAATTTCATTTAGCTAATTTTGGCTTAAAAAAATGTATAAGAAAACATAGTTTGTTTTTCGATTGTATTATAATTTGTTGGTAATTTTTATAGACTACAGAGTTTTGGTCAGAAGTATCGATGTACAAGGATGCTGGCCAAAACAAAGCTTTCGAGCTTTGCATATACTTTCACTGCCATTGTCGAATGCTGCGGTTGAGAGGGTATTCAGCCAAATGAACATCGTAAAAACAAAGTTGCGCAACAATATGTATTTAAACGCAATATTAAGTATAAGGCTTGTTTTTGAAATTTTAAATTATTTAAAATATACAAAGTATATTTTTATACCCTTGCAGGGTATTATAATTTCAGTCAGAAGTTTGCAACGCAGTGAAGGAGTCATCTCCGACCCTATAAAGTATATATATTCTTGATCAGCATCAACATCCGTTTCTACGCAAACTAGTCCCTCAGTTTTAAAGCTATCTGAATTATATTATTATTATACTCTCACTCGTACATAAGTCGGAACGGGCCAGATCGGACGACTATATCATATAGCTGCCATACAAACGATCGGTAAATGTGGATCTAAGTTACATGTAAAAATGTAAAAAAATGTAAAACTGTAAAAATTGTATGAATAAGCAAGTAGTTCATATTATATTATATTGGAATAGATTTTAATTGATACAACTGGAATCTGCAAGGGTATACAAACTTCGGCGTGCCGAAATTAGCTTCCTTTCTTGTTTTTTAATGTTATTATCCGCCAAATATATGGAATCTTTTGATAAAGTTGATGAAATTTTTTCTTTACTATAATAGTTATATAAATATCATATCAATATCGGATCTATAAAAGTAAAATATCAACTATTTTAATGTTTTCCATGGTTAGCTTATTTTTTGCTTTTTTTTAAATTTTTTTTAGCTTATTCTAGCTTATTTTTTTCTTCAATCTAGCTTATTTTATCTTTCAAAATCTGGCAGCACTGCATGTTTGTCTGTTAAGAGTAAGCGTTATGTGTTTACACTTCTGTTAGTTTATTTTAATACGCCAGTCGGATAGCCACTTCTCCGTTACCGTGAGGTAAGCGGCTGAGGATCGCAGTATCGTCGGCGAAAGTGGAGGTTATTAGTCGGTCGCACTTAGGACTCTAGCTTCGATTTTTTAGTTGTCGGATGTTGTTGTGTTGCATCTCACTGCGAAGACTCTGTTGTAGAGATATGACTCAAGTAGTTTATGAGTATACCCGGGCAAATGTGTTTTGATTTTATGCATGAGACCATTGAGCCAGACGTGGTCGAATGTTTAAGATACGTCAAGGAATATTGCACTACAGTATTCTCTATGTTCGACGGCTGTGCGAATCTCTGATGTTATTCTGTTAACTTGCTCTATAGTTTCATGTTTTTCTCTGAAGCAAAATTAATGGGCTGGGATAGTGTTGTCAGCTCCCATATATGGTATAATGCATGTTAAGAGGCATTTTTCGAACAATTTGGACAGGCATGATAATAAGCTAATTGGTCTGTAAGAGGTCGGAATCGTGTGGTCTTTTCCTGGCTTCGGTATCATTATGATAATAGACTTTTTCCATTTTTTTGGGTAGTAGCCGAGACTTATGATCCCATTGAAGAGTTTGCAGATGACCTCAATAGCACAGTTCGGAAGTTTATTATGAATTATCATTTTTGGAGTTATTTGGTCACCGCCGGGAGCCTTTTTCTGTTTTAGCTCCCGGATGACTTTAGGGATCTCGTTTGGTCGAAGCGCTATTATCGCGTTATTTGCGGTAGAACAAAAGGATTTGCAGCAGGGTTCGGCTGGAAGACGCTTCTGAGATGTGAGGCAAATGTATCGGCTCTATCTATGTCGCTGCGTGCCCAGCAGCCTGAAGAATTTCTTATCGGGGAGACGGTTTCTCAATATATCCTAGTTGTGCGTTTTCGGCATCTTGCTTCAGAGCCCGGTTTAGTTTGCGGGTTGCTTCATATAGACGTTGCTTTGAGCATGGCGATCTGCTGGTTTACCAGGCCTGTCTTAGACGCCTCTTTTCCAGAACGAGCTGTTCAATTTGCAGGTTGGTCTTGAACTTCTTTAGTTGTACATCTTTCCGTTGTGGTGTTGAGAGTCATGGCTGCTGTGACGAATACCTCTTCCAGGGCTGCGGTGGAACAGTCGATGTCCGCTTCGATATTGAGCGGGGGGGGGTTAGCTCAATGTGGGAGCTTACATACTTCCTGTATTTCATCCAGTTAGTTCTGTGCGACGTCAGCCAGTTGGGGTGGTGCGTAACTTCTGGGCTTTGAAGAAGGGTTATCAATAATGGAGAGTGGTCTGATGAGAGATCCGGTAGGGCCTGGGCGCTTATTAGATTACGTGGGATGTTTTTTGTCACAGCGAAATCAATTAGATCTGGTATCTTTCTGGGATCGGTTGGCCAATATGTGGGGCTACCAGGAGAAACGTAGTCCAACTTATTGCTCACATTTATAAGTGCAGTACAAAGTTGCCTCCCCTTGGGAGTAACAAGGCGTGATCCCCAGTGCGTATGCTTGGCGTTGTAGTCTACAGCAGCTATGAAACGGTCCCTAAGTGAGTTGTAGAAATCCATGAATTGACCTTCAGAGATTGTAAAGCGAGGTGGGCAATAGACAGCGGCTATGCAAAGGTTATAGACGTGGCTTGCAAGTAATTTGTTGCATACCTTTGATAAAAATGGTGTTTGATGCGATCTGTAATTAAGATGCCGGTGCCACCGTGGTCTTTACCTTCGGGATGATCTGATTTACATTCTGGAATTGTGTTATTTCAAGTTTATGCCGTGAAATGCCGTTGGCATTCCACATAGATATGCGTAGATTGGGCTATGGTTATTTGGACTGATGCGATACAAGAAGCTGAATCACCATATTCTAGTTCTGAACCAGCGTTTGCTTGGTCGTTTTCATAAAGGACATGAGCTTCATCATACTTTGTTGCATGGTAAACATCATAGTTTCCAAATTGTTTTGCAGTTTGACTGGAACTTGCTGAGCGTTTTCTAGGTGTGGCCGAAGTGGATTTTCCATGTCAGTTCGTAGAGCATCAGCGTAGGAGATCCCGTTGGTGGATGGACCGAAGGATGATCTGGTATGGTTTCCTCCGCAGTTCCCACATATTTTTGTGCGTGGGTCTTCTTTGTTAGCAGGGCAGTGTGCGGAAATGTGAAAGTCTCCGCAGACTACGCAGACTGACCGAAGTTTGCAGTACGCCCTGGTGTGTCCATACTCCTGACAATTTGTGCATTGTACTGGACCGTTGCGTTTGTGGGGTTCTTCCACGGTGATCCTCCGATGCAATAAGAACTGCAAGGTCGAGCTCGACCTTGAAGAGTGGTTGCGGCTTTTTGTTTTTGTTGATAATGTTGCTGACATTCTTAGCAGAGAATCCCTTGTCTTTAAGGGCTTCTAATATCTCAGAGGGTGCGACGTCAGGTTCGATTCCTTTTAGTACTGTTTGTAGTCCTTTGCTGCTTTTTAGTTGGTAGGTGTAAAAGTTCTTATTTGTTTCCTCCAGATATTTAGACACAGCTCAGAAGTGTTCTTCATATTTGGTTTGAACTTTGGTTTCGTGGATGTTCCCTTTTTTAAGCGGGACAACATGAAAATTTTCGTCCCCGACCAGCGCAACAATTTTTAGTTGTTGCCATTTCTTTTGACGAGGTAGCAGAAATTGCAGCACTGCTTGTTGTTGATGCGTCTTCCATAGAAGCCGGTGGTGGTGGGGTCTCGCATTGATAGCTCGAAGATGTAGGAGTTGGAATTAGTAGGGCTGGTGATAGAGAGCGCGCTCTCGTGTTTTCGAAGGCCAGTAAGGCCGGGTTGCTCTTTGTAGACGTTTTTTCTATTTCGGTATCGCGTATTGAGAAATACGAATAACTCCCGTTGCTTTGGTTAACGGAGAAAAAACTCAACTCGGAGCTCTTGAAAAACACGTCCATCCCCGTCGAAGACTAAGAATGGGAAATGAGGACGAATTTAAGAATGGATTTGCAAGGATTAAAAACAATTAAGATATTATTATTTAAAGTGACAAAATTCTTTAGCAAATTGGGAGTTTGTAAGAGTCACAAACTAATTTTGGGCTAAAGCCTGAACACGGAGTCTCTTAATAACATAATAGCCATCAATAGGAAATAAAACGTATTCTTATTCAGAAGGTACCGACTTATTGGATTGCATAATTAACATTATTATAATAAGTGAATATATATTATTGTATGATATAAAATTAATTATAACAAACCATTTTTCAATAAATATTTTCCTTGTTAATATAGGATATATATATCCATTTATGTTTGTTTCCTTAAACTTGTTAAAAATTAAATTTTTTAAATTTTAGCATAAAATTATTGCATAATTTTTTTTATTTTTCTGTTAATTTTTTTCTTCAATCATGCTTCTTTTACTTCAGAAAACTTGGCAGCACTGCCAAGTTGGTACCGAGAAAGACACTGACGCTACTAAAACGAGGGTGTAGATCAAAACAGAGCTCGCCTCCAATTGGAGGGCTACCAGGGTAGCTTCACCACGCAGCTAGATCGACTCGACTGTAGATGCTCATGAAGAATATACAGCCGTTCACAGCTAATTAAAAAGATGACTATGCTCAGTGCATTTGCATCGATAAAAAGTTAAACAGCAGATTTTTGAAACCAGCAAAATGTTTCATATCTTCTAGAAATATCGTTCTTCAATAAATCAAATGGATTTACAAAATATCTTGCCTCTTTTTAATAAAAAAAAAAATTTCTGAAAAAATCGAATTTTACACCGTGCCAACTAATTAGAAAGATTTTAAACTTGTATTAAAATTTTTTGTTTTTCCTATTATTTATCAACCAAAATGGTATTCTTTTATTTATTTCGCCATTTATGATTGGTATTAGAAAACTTGTAATGACAGGAAACTCCCATACCTTTTTTTCTTTTTGGGTTAAAAAAAGTTAGTGTACTGTTTTAATAATAAGTCTATAATGTGTCCAAAGTTGTGTAAAGGAGGAGTATAAAGTGTTCTTATGTTACATAAATTGTAATGTTCACCCGGTCAGGGAGGTCGTGAGGGTGGTGTCGCTTGAGTCTTCATCTAACTCGAGCTGTGGCCAAACTCTTTGCTAGGCTGTTAGGGTGATCGGTTAGTCTTTCCATGTATTTTATTGCAATAGTGTGATGTTTGTCAAGTATGATTTGTTCAAATGACTTCTTGCAGCAATTCCATACACTTGAAGGCCATAAAACAGGGAGGGCTTGAATTGACTTCTATGTAGTCAAGCGATAGATTTTTGCGGGGTGCAAGGAGCCGCCATGTCAGCCGGGAAACTTTAGACTTCAAAGCATGCTGAATGTTTGTAACATGCTTGCCGAATGTAAGTTCTCGATTAAGGGCTACGCTGAGGTATTTATAAGCTCGATGGTGGTCAACCGCTCTTCCATTAAGAATGACACCAGGGCAGCTTGGTTGGTAAATGTCACATTCGCGCATTTATCAGCATTGATGCGCACATTCCAATTCGCAGCCCATTCTTGAAAGGCATTCCGATTTCCACGTGGTATGTGCGTTCTTGCAGAAAGCTTTACAACTAGGTACAGTTGAGCACTTTGGGTAAAAATTAACTTTTTAGTTAAAAGTTAAGTTGAAAACTAAATATTTATAAAAATTATATCACACGATCATTTAGTAATTTGTTTATTATAGTAGTAATTTGTTTATTATACACTATTTAGCATAATTTAATCAGATTCTTCATCTAAATATATTTAAATATATTCAACTTCATCAGAATTGGCTCCTCAAAATAAAAAAAGATCAATAACCTCTGCTTTTATTTATATTATCGGCTATGTGGCTAGCGTGTTTTTCCTTAACCTTACGGGAGCATCTTCGCAAATGTTTGTTAAAATAACAATTAAAAGATTTAGTTTTGGTTGATATTAGCTGATTTAATGTATCATCGTAGTGATCGCTGTTAAGTTTTGTAACTATATATTTACTTAGGACATCCTCCGAGTGGCTATTGCTGCTCTAAATGAGCAGCGGGGCTTAGCTCATATGTTGCTAGACAAAAATCATTTTTTAAGAAAAAAGGAGCAAAACGTTGCGAAAATGGTTAATTGTGGGATTATAAGGATACTTTTGGTAATAACTTTGCGTTATTACCCTTATGCAACTTTGTGCCAGTACTTAGTTATCATCCACCGAACACAAATAACTAACAAAGTTCTAAGCAAAAAAAAATAAGCATATAATACAGTTCACTGTTGGACAACAAGATAAAACAATCAAAAACTTTTACTGAAATACATTTATAAGAACCTTCGCTACGACTTTCAATTATAAATATAAAAATAATTTGTTGTTCCACAATACAAGCACTGAAAGTTAGCAAATATTTCATAGCAATCTACTTACATGACACAACCTATCTAACAGCTGACTTTGGTCTTACATCAACTCTATAGCATTGTTAGTAAAAATTTTTGGAATGCGGTATTTTCTTAATAGGGTATTTAAATTCAAGAAATATAATTTACTTTTAAAAACAAGAAAGGAAGCTAACTTCGGAACGCCGAAGTTGGTATACCCTTGCAGATTCCAATTGTATGAATTAAAATCTATCCCAATATAATATAATATGAACTACTTTCATATTCATAAAATTTTACAGTTTTTCATTTTTGTTACATTTTTTTTTATTCATTTTTACATGTTAAGTAAAATATATTTTTCCCCACATTTACCGATCGTTTGTATGGCAGCTATATGATATAGTCGTCTGACTCTTATGAAATATGAAATACTAGTATCTAAAAGTAGAAGAAATTATGCTGAAAACTGACAAATCTATAACTTTTTTTCTAAAAATTTCCCGACCGTTCCTANCATGGCTAGATCGACTCGGCTGTTGATGCTGATCAAGAATATATATACTTTATAGGGTCGGAGATGATTCCTTCACTGCGTTGCAAACTTCTGACTGAAATTATAATATCCTGCAAGGGTATAAAAACAGTGAATTTCCAATTTTGTGTCTAAAATTTTTCGGATCGTTTCTCTAAATTCTTATAATTATATAAATTTTTATAAAAAAAACCGTATAACTAGGTCAGTTTTCAACATTACTTCTTCTTCTTTGAGATACAAGCCTTCTTAATTAATTCAGAATTTTGTTTTAAGTTTCTTAAAAATCGGACGACTATATTATATAGCTCCTATACAAGCGATCCTAAAATGTCGAGGAAATTATATTTTACTTTACATGTACAAAATGGAAAAATCTTTAAAACTGTAAAAACAAAATTAATGAATTACCCACCCACCTTCATATTCATATAATATAAGATAAGGATAGATTATAATTGATACAAGTGGAATCTGGCAGGGCATACAAAATTTGCCGAAGTTAGCTTCTTGTTTTTTTTTTTTTTTTTTTTTTTTTTTTTTAGAATTTAAGCCTATGGTTATGGCAAATATTTTGCTTAAATATGTACATGTGCAATGAAAATGAAACATTAACTTAACATTTATAAGCAGGCATAAGCAGACCCCAATGATCTGAATAGGAAATTTTGACAATCAAACGTACCTGACCAATACTGTGAATATATAGGGAATTCCCTATATAAGTAAAAACTGAATTACTGAACATATCGGCTATAGTTAGCCACTCTGCCTTTTCAGTAATTCAGACTAGCAACTAGGAGTCGCTGAATGACTAAAAGCTGTATTTGTATTGCTTGTATGGGAAAGAATAGGGCCTAAGTTTAATTCCGTGCAAAACAGGCCACTTTTCAAGAAGTTTGCTTAATAAAAACACACCATATAATAAAGCAACAATTGAAGCATTTTTACAATTATTTGTTTGTAAAAATGATTTACAAATATAGATGTTAGAGCATCATCCAAGTCATGCCCAAAAATAGTTGGTTTGCGGTCTACATACATCGTAACTGTCCACAGCCACATTTAAATTTAAATCAATCGTTAAAAAAAAAAAAAAAAAAACTTAAATGCATAAGTTAAAGGGCAAACCTTCGTTATCGGTTAAAAAATCGATTTTTAGGAAACAATTTTTTAAGAGTATTAAAGAATATTGCTTGAGCACAAAAAAAAAACAATTTTAATTTCAAGCAATAAAAAAATAAATTTCGGCCATTTCATAAAAAAGTGTTCTTTTTATATAGAAGTTAGTTTTATTAAGTAAAAAATAATATTTTTTTTTTTGACGACAATTCTGGACACCTTATATAAATGCGACATCCGGTTACGCAGTAAAAAAATCATGTAATCTTCAAACAATTTTTGTCAACTCTTTAAATACAGGGTCCGGCACTCGAAGTGTAACCATTTAAAAAAGCCATAAATTTAGTTTAGAAAATTACTTTTACCCAATTCAAAGTCCAAAATGTCTAAAAATAATACAAAATTCAGAAATAATTCACTTTTGCTCGATATGACCATCTTTTGCCTTGACTATGTTCCAGCCATTCTTGATTCAATCGAGCTTTGTGAGATGGTGCCGAGTCCTGTTGCAACGTCCATGGTCTGTCGCCGAAATGTTTGTCTGCCCACGGCTTCAAAGCAACCTTCAGAATACTTTCCCGATAATATTGCGCATTTACCTTGACGCCAGGCTCGATAAAAACGATTGGAGAGCGCCCAAACCATTATCTGTGGCTGGTGCTGCCTCGTGTTGGCTAATCGATGACTCAAATTCTCGCATGAACGATCCCTTAAATAAACTCTATCGTTTTGAGAGTTTACGAATTGCTCAATTGAAAAAATTTTCTCGTCAGAAAACACAATGTTCGGAAGTTGACCGCATTCGGCCAAGCGAAGCAACTCCTTCGCTCTCTCAAGTCTGACTTGTTGCTGCTTCAATGTGAGATCGTGCGCCTTTTGGATCTTGTAAGGCTTGACCTTGAGATCCGTTTTCAGTATTCGGCGGATGCTACGGTCGGATATTTTTAGTTCTTTTGCCATTTGATTGGCACTTCGTCGGGGATTTCGCTCAAGTCGCTTCTTTACTTTTTGAACCATCTCACGAGACGTTGCAGTCTTTTGATGATCACTTCCATGACGTTTTGCGATGCTACCAGTATCATTGTAACGAGCTATGAAAGCAAAATGCTTTCGTGCAATTGTAAACAATACTCTAAGCTGTCATTTAGTTAAGTTACCGACAGCTGATGCCCGTGCGTCAGCTACGCGAGCGGTTTAAAATTGGTTACACTTCGAGTGTCGGACTCTGTATGCCATAAAAATTTAAAAAAGTTTTTACTTATAATACCCGAAAAAAAGACATTTTTGAAATGACTGTATTTTTTGACCGCCTAAAAAAGGTTAGCGGTTTTTTTTTAGTTTCCGACATTTGACTAAAATAAAAGCGTTTATACAGCTTATTTTACAAGGAATAAAATTATGTACAGTTCGAAGTCATTAGTTTTACTGAAAGTTTATAATTGAGCTCCAAGCCAAGCACAAGCTTTTTTTTATTCTGACAGTATATACATGAAATTTATTGTTTATGGGGAAGACAAAAAATATGCCCCCCTTTGGCAAATAAATAATTATAAACGCACAAATAGGTCGAAGTCGGAGCTGCAAGTGCCGATCAAAAGCTTGGCTTCAAGAATATATGTTTCATATAGCATGAGCTTAATATGTAATTATACTTAGATAGCGCGCAAGTTTAAGCGAGATAAGAAAAGAGAACGACGAAGAGCGCAACAGGTGCAGCGGTACACCTATGCGCGCATGACTAGGTGCAGGCTGTCTGCTCCGAACATACTCCCCCCGTTGGGACAGGTACGGCTCCAACTATATCGGAATCGATGGGCAGAAAGGTTAGTTTGGCGACGGCTCTCTTGATTAGACCCGTATCTGTACCAGAGAACTGCATGAGTGCACCGCACCCATGGGTGCACCCGCTAAATACCGGGTGTCTCAGGCACACGGGTGTCTCTTGGCACCCAACTCGCGGAACCCGGGTGTTTTTCGGCACCCGCACATATTTTGTTACTGCCGAAAGGGTGTGAGTGAGTATTTGCAAGAACGTTTCGGGTGTCGCCACCCACAAGTAAAAAAATATTTGTTTTTGTTTCTTTTGTGTAGGTCATAAATGGGTATCTTTCCCTTACACTGATAAAAAAAGTCTTCTATTAAGATTTTGTGCATTCTTAAATTATAATCTTCAGATTAAACCAAAAATCTTAATATATTACTGAAAATTCTAGATATATAAGTTTTAAACTTCATTCAAACAAAAAAAAAACTTCAAAAAAATTGTTGTTTTAATCTTAATATAAGAGCAAAAAATGCCTGTGCTTTATTCGTAACCAAAAGTAAAAAAATGATCAAAAGTCTTCAACTTTTTTATCAGTGTAACCCTTTTTTGCGTAGTTGTTTTTTTTTATTCCTTGCCTGTTCTTAAAACCGTTAAAAGTGCGAGTTCGGTCGGCACCCGATCGCTCAAGTAAAAAACACACAAGGCGGTGACGTCATGGACACCCGGGTGTCGCCGAGACACCCGGGTCAAATGTGAGTGTTTTAACAACAACCCTTTTTTGCTTGGGTGATTCTGCTTATTGTTTGCCTGCTCTTACAATCGTTGTGAGTGCGAGTGTCGATCGGCACCTGCACTCGTAGTGACCGGGGGCGCAGCGCACCGAGTGCCTGCGACACCCGAACGATTTTGTGTGGGTGTTTGTATCTTACTTTGGTGCTCGGGTGTGAGTGGCACTCGCACTCAAATTTTGTTGGGAGTGAGCAGAGTGGCAAAAAGTGCCACCCTTGCAGTTCTCTTATCTGTACGGACCATAGTTACTCTGACAACACCGTCCCCGCCAGGTATGACGTCTTAGATGTGCCCAAGCTGCCATTTCAATGGTGGAATGTTGTCCTCCTTCAGCAACACAATGCTTCCGCTCTTGATGTTCGACGTCTCGACACACCACTTGCTCCTTTCTTGCAGTAGGGACAAATACTCGCGGCTCCATCATTTCTAGAAGTGTTCTTGCACCTGGGTCACCCGTTGCCATCTGGTGAGACGGCCTTCGCGAAGATAAGTGATTTCAGGCTCAGAAAAGTTTGTATAGCTGAAACCCTCTAGAAAATGCTCTGGCGTTAGCACCTCGAGGTTCTCAGCGTTTTCTGAAATTGGACAGAGTGGACGAGAGTAAAGGAAGGCAGCAATCTCATGGCAAAACGTTCGAAGTTCATCAAGGGTTAATGGATGCACCGAGTACTCTGTAGAAGTGAAATTTAGCTGGCTTAACAGCAGCCTCCCATAAACCACCGATGCCGGTGGTTGTTCTCAATGCTCTCTCAGCTCGGCAAGCTCGCTATTTGCGCCGACAAAGATCGTAGCATTGTCACTCCAGATGGTACGTGGACTGTCTCCAAGGCTGATGATTTTTCTCAGCACTGCGATGAAAGAATCCGTTGTGAAATCCTGAACGACTTCCAAGTGCGTTGCCTTTGTGGAGAAGCAGACAAAGACGGCGATATAGCATTTGTGGGGTGCCTTGTTCCTGGTTTCTGCCAATACCTTTGCCGCAATGTGGCAAGTAACGCCTGTGATCCTGCATGGAAATGTTTTTCATTAAAGTAAACGATAATTGCCTTGGTGACTGGATGATCCTTGGGCAGCGATATCGGATGCCTCGTATCATAATCCAAGTATGCGTTTTAAAGCTTTCCACCAACGCGCAGTAATCCATCGGAGCCGAATATTGGCCTCAGTGAAACCAGCTTGCTTTTCTGCGGAAACGGCTTGCCCTGGCTAAGAAGTCCATACTCCTTGGCTGAGTGAACTTGCTGGATGCTCCTGAGCAGAAACAAGGTTCCCACGTTGATCTCCTCAACTGAAAGACGATCTTTGAAGCGATTGGCTTTGGCTCTGCAATTGGAAATGAAGCGATGAATGTATGCGAATACGCGCTGCAACTTAGCGATAGAGTTGATAAACTTGCAGTTCGATGAAATGTCGATGCAAAGGTTCCAATAAAAGCTGCGGAACGACGCTCTGGAATGTCCTTCACTATATGGAGCAGGGAGGGCCAATTTGACTAGTTTTCTATTAGGAATGGAGGCCCCTTAGACCAAAGGGAATGCTCCAGCAATTCCATCGGTGTACATCCTTGCGACACGACATCTGCCGGATTTAAGTTTGTCGGAACGTGATGCCAAGTCATATCTTTCGTCATCTCCTGAATTTTCGTGATTCTGTTTGATACGAAAATGTTAAACTCCCTAGGAGGCTGCCGAATCCACGCCAACACAATAGACGAGTCTGACCAGCAATGAAAGTCGCATTCGCAATCAATACTTTCTTTGACGCTTTTGATAAGCTCAGCCAATAAGAGAGCTGCTGAAAGTTCTAATCGTGAAATTGCAAAGGCCTTCAAGGGGGCTATCCTCGACTTGAAACAAAACAGATGGACCTTTGAGTCTCCATTGGTCTCCGATCGCAAGTATAAGCACGCTCCATAAGCCGATATGCTAGCATCGCAGAATCCATGCAACTCAACTGAAGCCTGGGGTTGCAGTATGAATCACGAGAATTTTAAGTTCTGGACGACTGATAACTGGGAGGTCAACTCCCCCTATGACAACAGAATGGGCTCTGGCAATGCGTCATCCCAATCCACCTTAGCACTCCATAGGGATTGCAGAAAAATTTGAGATTTGGTGATGATTGGAGTAATCAATCCTAACGGATCATAGAACTTAACTATTGTTGACAATGCACTGCGCTTGGTGGGTCGATGATTTTTCGGTATTTGAGAAAAATTTAATAGAAGCTGATCATAAGATGGATCCCAGTCTAATCCCAATGCCTAGGCGATATCCGATCCATCGTGAAATTTGATTAACTGCTCCTTGTCGCAGTCAGATTCTCCTTCCAGGGCAGTTTCATCTTTCGAACACCATTTGCGGATTGGAAAGTGGCCTCGCGACAATAGTTATTTCACCTGACGACGAATTTCTCTCACCTCCTGAGATGAAATCGTCCACATAGAAATCTCTTCAAACAATTTTTCTCCAGTTGGAAATGATTCCTCTTCATCATAAGAGAGTTGATGCATGGCTCTTATAGCCAAGAAGGCAGCTGGCTTGGTTCACACTCAACTCATCCGTTGAGCTCTCTCGCCAAAGAATACACTGCAAGAAGTCATCTTGGTTCGAAACACACACACAACGTACATCTTACAGATATCTCCACACAAGGCTATTTTAAAAAATCGAAAGCGAAGCAGTGAATTTAACATTTTTGCCTGAATTGTTGGCCCTGCGAAAAGTCGTTAAGAGGGCTACCAGAAGTCGTCCTAGCAGATCCATCAAACACGACACGAAGCTTCGTGCTATCCTGCTTGTGAACGCAATGGTGGGGCAAAAAGAATTGTGGCACCGATGGTTCCTGCGTAATAAGAGACATGTGGCCTAGATCGATATACTCCCGTAAAAATCCTGAATACTGAGCTTTCAGCGCCAGTTTAGCTTCCAAACTCTTGAAACGACGACGAGCCAAGCCATATGAATCACCTAGGGTATCGAAACCTGAAGTAGTCAAGAGACGAACAGAATATTGACCATTATCAAATCTGGTGACATTTTCCTTGAAGAGTTGCTCACATCGCAAGTCTTCCGGCAGCAACGATGTCTTCGATGAACTAAAGTCTTCGGTTTCCCAAAATCGCTTTACTACGGCAGCAAGTGTGTCATCATCAGAATGATCTGTAGGATCCTTGACAATGGCAGCTAAGACAGACTTTTAATTTTACGTCCTCGACAGCCCTCCAGAGACGATCCAACCAAGCTTGGTGTTCTGAAGTGTTGGCAAAGTGCTATCCCGTAGCAATTATAAAAAGGTCAATTCGTTAAGATTGGTTAAAATAGGGATCAGCAAGCGAAATGCTTTGAGGAATCCTCCAGGATGTTACATTTATGTTGAAATGGGGCTGATAATTCGTGATACTGTGAGTCACCACAGGTGAGAATGACGGTAGCTGGCATCCCGTGATTGCGCAAGAATATCGACTGCCCTATCGGAATTCGACGAGGATTCCCCGATCCCAGAGACGATTGTATGCGATTTCTTAGGGTTCAGATTTAGTTGGTTCGCTAGGCGAGAAGTTATGAAGTTTAACTGAGACGCTAAATCTAAAATTGCTCGGCAAGGCATAAAGGCTTCAATTCAGTTTCTTACGTAGATAATAGCAGTTGGAAGCAAACGTAGTCGATCGGCATAATATTTGATGATCAGGATGCGACTGAGCACATGATACTTATGTTGATGAAGTCGATGGTAATGGTTTAGGAGTTTAAGAGTGGGTCGGATGAGGGAGATGAAAATGAGTTGGATGGATATTGATTCATATGTAGTAATGAGTGGTGCTTCATGCGACAATATCTACAATGACTCGACTTGCATTGCTGCATACTGTACCCCTTGCGCAAACAGTTAAGGCAAAGGTGCAACTTCTTTGCTTCTCTATACCGAAGACTCGGACTCAAATTTAAAAATCGAGAACACTTTGGCAAATAATGATCCCTTGCATCTCTAAAAAAACATATCGGCTGATTTGAGTTAGTAGTAAAAGTGTGTTTTGGTTATATTTGTTCAAGTTTTTTTCCACCTGCTTGCCTGGTGGTTTGAGTAACCAAGGCATGATCCAAATCCTGCCAAATCCAAATATTACCTGAACGTGTGCCTGAAAGTGTAAAACTTTATTATCAAATCGATTTATGAAGAAATTCAAAGCCTTTTTATATTTCAGTCAGAAGTTTGTAACGCAGTGAAGGAGGCAGTGAAGAAGGACCCTATTTTGTATATATATTCTTGATCAGCATTAACAGCCGAGTCGATCTAGACATGTCCGTCTGTCCGATTATACGCAAACTAGTCTCTCAGTTTTGAAGCTATCTGAAAGAAACTTTGCCGGTAGTCTTCTATATACTCTCACTACTATATAAGTCGGAACGAGCCGGATCGGTCAACTATATCATATAGCTGATATATAAACGATCCGTAAATTTGTTGAAAAAAATCATACCTTGACTTTTTTTAACATATCTTAATCAGCTCTCGGTTATAAGCTTTAAATATTATTTCAGATTTCCAGATTTAATTTTATAAAAATCGGACGACTATATCATATAGCTGCCATAGGAACGGTCGGAAAAAATTTAGAAAAAAAGTTATAGATTTGTCAGTTTTCAGCATAATTTCTTCTACTTTGAGATACAAGTTTTCCATATTATTTCAAAATTTTGTTGTAAATTTAGTAAATTTATTATATCATATAGCTGTCATACAAGCGATCAATAAATGTGGAGGTAAATTACATTTTACTTTACATGTACAAAATGTAAAAAATGTAAGACTGTCAAAATAAAATGAATACGAAAGTAATTCATTTTATATTATATAGGCATCGATTATTATTGATACAATTGGAATCTGCAAGGGTATACAAACTTCGGCGTGCGGAAGTTAGCTTCCTTTCTTGTTATAATTGGCATTCGAGGGTTTGAGTCTCCAGAGCCACGCCGCCTAAACTTGACCGTAGATATTTTAGTTTTTCGATCTCAGTGAGCTTATCATCATTTCCGATGACCGTGGTAAAAGTCGCAAGGAAATCTAGCCACTCGGAGTAGGATCCATGGAAACGAGCAATCTCCAAATTTGGCAGCCGTGGCTTCCTAGATCAGAAGAAAGATCTCCACGGTTAATCATGTCAATAGATTTAGAGTTGACGGCTTTTGAGGCCGGCAATCGTGACTAGCGATGAGTCACTAGACCACGATTTAGTTTCGCCTTAAAATCCATGGACGCTGCCTAAAATTCCAACCGCTGGTCACTCGCAATTTCCGTAAAATCCAATCTCTTCAGCGATGCCGAATCAGACGAAACTTTATCGAGGTTAGAGATTCATTTGGGGGCTGAACCGAGTTTTCCGGACTGGACATTTTTCGTTCACGCGTAATGAGAAATTAATACAAAAAATAAAATGTCTGACCGCTTCAGGGGTCACGAAACATCCTTTAGGTTTTACCGCGAAAATGCAGCGTCGTCGAGATGACCCGGAAACTTTAACTTTGTTGTTGTTGTTGTTCTTGCTGCTAGATTGCTTGCAGGGCAACAGTGAATATAAATGTCAAACGAATGTATGTTTGTATGGCGATGGCTATATGCACATATATACATGTATTTATGTAATATGCGCTATTAATAAATAGATGCGATTCAGTTTTGTTAACAATTTCCGTACAACACAGCTTTGTTTTTTACAGCGCGAAATGTACGAAAAATCAAACGGCCGGCTGTGTGCACCTAAATATGTGTGTATTTTTGTTTGTTTGTGTGCTTGTGACCGACTGCCAGCCAGCGACACCGAAAAAAAGTTTTGTTTAAACGATATTAAACAACTACACGGCCAAATTGCAGACTTTGAAAAACTGATCACGTTGGGGTCTCCAAAATGTTTATGGGGAAGACAACATTTATGCCGTGTTTTTTATATTCTCGTTCTAGCTTGGCTTCAAGAATATATGTTTCATATAGCATGAGCTTAATATGAAATTATACTAAGATAGCGCGCAAGTTTAGGCAAGATAAGAAAAGAGAACGACGAAGAGCGCAGCAGGTGTAGCGGTACACCTATGCGCGCATGACTGGTGGTCTGCTCCGTACATTCAGATTATATTAGATATGGATAAATTATTAATAATCCAATTGCAATATGCAGGGGTAAAAAAACTTCTGAGGTAGTTTTCTTTACTGTTGGTTAATTTTACTATCAATCGTCACAGAATTTGATATGGGCCTAAAAATCTTAGGCGTTATACTTCTGCTTCACTTATTTAGACTACCACCGAAAGCTTTAAAATATTGCTAGATTATAACTTACAAGTTGACTTACTTCTTTACTTCAGCAGTGAGATTTTTATTTTAATTTTTTTTTACCCCGGTATTTTTTTTTTTTTTTTTTTTTCCTTACATTAAAACAGTTTTTTTTTCTCCTGCTTTAAGGATAAACTTTTTGATAGTGATGTCTTGGCAAATATAGAGTCAATGGATCGGCACGCATCAGAGGATCGAGGTGATATAACTGAGGAACGATTGGACGGTGATGGCTTTGGAGATTGCTTTGGACGTAAGTGCAAAACAATTCGATATATTATATTACTTTAATTTATTTAAGTGAGAGAACAAAAATTTAATTACGGAATTGATTTTTTTTTTTTTTTTTTTTTTT